>ML825676.1:0-15778 GCA_009831015.1 Picea engelmannii | reverse complement strand
AATCAGTTTTCTTTGAAATTTATCAAAAATTAATAATGTGTGTTACATCTTTCTGGAAATTTAAATGCGTTTATCATATAGACTGGGATTGGGTCTCCCACAGACCATACAAATAAATAAGTACAGGAATTAGGAATGTCGAAAGAAGAAGTGTGCGACGGTAGAGAGGAAGACCTGAAAAGAAGAAATTGGAAGTTATGAGTCTTTGGTTACAGTTTTCTATTTAAAGAGGTGATAGCTGGATTGATAAAGAAAGCAAGACGATAGTATAGACTTAAACTTGATTGATAAAGAAAACAAGATGCCAGTATAAACTTACTATGAAGCCGATGCATTTTTGTTGCTGTCGTCGATGGTCAGTGGAGTCCTGTTGACTGGTTGTTGCCCTTCCTGGACGAGGTTGTCCATTCTTTGTTGGAACCATTCTTCGATGTAGCTTTTCATGGGGGGCATGTTGATTTAATCCCAGATTTCCATGTCATAAAGGTCGTTTTCTAATTTCCTTAGATCCATTGAAATACTATGCAGACTCTGTTCAATTTCTTCATTGTGTGTCGCATAGTCCAGTACCCAGCGCTCGTGCTCATCTAGATGATGTTCAACTATGCCGTAAAACTTTTCGAAAGACAACCCCTTCAAACTATCAACTTGTTCATGGAAGGATTCTTTGGTTATTGACAAGGATTTGAGAATTAAGTTTGGGTCTTGAACCTCGTTGGTGCTTCTGGCTAAGTCTATTTGGATCAGGCTTGTGAATAAATCTTCCTTTTCTGATATGGCTTGTTTACATGATTTGACAATGAGCTACAGGTTGTTAAATTTCTTTTTCCAACATGCTTTTATTTTTTTGGTCCTCTTTGGGGAGGGGAGTTTTTCTTGTCTTCTTTTCAGTTCTGATGTGTTGACGACATAGTTGGCAAAATGGGTCAGCATCTCTTCACAGAAACGCTGATCATTTTTTAAATTTGCCTCCAAATGTCCCAGGAAATCATTTGCCATCTTTCCGAAGGAAACTAAATTTTGCGATGTTTCCCAAGCTTCAATAACTAGTTGCATTCTTTTGTTGATGTTATTCTCTATAAGGGCTCTAGAGCATGCAAAGAGGGTAGATGATACTTTTACCTTGGCTGCAGTGGTAACCGGTACGATTTTTGCTAAAGGACTGGCAAATTCTGGGGTTGCAATGAAACCCTGTTCAAATTCTTTGAGGCAGTCTTTCAGTCTATCATTTTCCGTCTCAATTCCTCCAACAGAATTCGTTAGAATTTCACCGGTTACTTGGTGAAATGAGGAGATTTGGGATGGCCGCATTTTCCTAAAGTTAATCTCTGTGCGAGATTTGTCTTTCCTGTTTGTTACATCTCTCTTTTCAATGACCATACTTTTAGATTGGCTGTCAAAAACAACAATCTAGAATACGAAGGATTCATCTTCGTCAAAAAATTCGGTCTCAACTATTTCCACTACGAATGACCCAATTTTTTGCATGTGCTTAGTTTTAATTTCAAGTTGCAGCTGTCCACTTTCAATTTCGGGTTCCTCTGCCTGCCCTGCATTGTTTTTTCTCTTCTTCGTCAGTGGAATTTTGTGAGAACTATCAATTTTTGTGCGAGGAGGGCTCTTATCTCCTCCTTCGTTCGAAGATTTCTGGGTTTCTTTCTTACTAGGGTGGGTCGTCGAAGCGATGCTCTGTGACGTCGTGCTCTTGGGAGTGTTGGCGAGGGACTGGGTACTCTTCTCACTGGATACTTTTCCCTGTTGTCTGTACAATTCAGTCACGCTTTGCAATGTCTCTGCGTCGGAATCGGCACAAGCAGGATTGTTGTCGTCACTGTCCCTATATTCGGTCAGGTGTCTATGGATAAAAGAGTTGTTGAAGCCAACTGCCAGTACTTGAAAAATCCCATTGGGGTCGAACCCTTTTAGCCTTTCAGCATACGTTAGGTTCAATTTCTTGAAATGGCGGACAAACTCTTCAATATTGTTGACATTTCTGCACACAAAGTCTCTGAATTTCCAGGGCAGAGGAATGAACTATTTTTTTTTCTTGTCATGGAAAAATGCAACCAATGGTTGTATTGCCTTGCTATTTCTGCAACAAACATCTTGTCTGTGATGCGGCATGGAAGGAAAGTAGGATTTTCCTTAGAGCCAAAGACCATGAGGACACTGTGATTTCCCTTTTCTTCAAGTGTGCCCTTCCTGTTCAAAAACTTTGTTGCCTGGCCAGACATCCGCGGAGCATCCTTGCCTAACAATAAATCTTTGAAAACTGAGACAAAGCCATTAAAAATTTCATAAAAACAATGGAAGGCCTTGTGCCTCCACAGGGCCTCGTACCATAATGTTACTGGGTCGAATCCACAGTTTATTTTATTGGAAAGAGAAAGTTTTGGAAACGAACATCAATGCACTATTGCGAAAATCAAGTAAGATGACATATAAAATTTATTTGATTCTTTGAATCGTGACAACTGGGAATAGATCTCAATGGAAATTAGCTTCCCCCAATCAAAAATGTATTGTTCCTTCACCGTGAAATACAAAATATAAATAATTATATGGGAAATGCTTGTCGTGGATGCCTGTCCCATTATTCTTGTAAACAACCAAGCAATTTTCTGGAATGGATTTCTAAAGGAACTTACCTGCAACCTTGTGATATCTTCAGGAATTGTTGTTGGGTCTTCGAGGAAGTCGGTTAAGATGTCCAACCCGTTGTCATGTTTTTCTAGAAACTACTTGCAGTCTTGTCCTTTGAACGTCAATGTTGGCTCGGGCAATTTTAACATCTTGCGGAAGACCTGAGGTCACAAAGAAATAGGAGAATGGTCGCGCAGTGGAATAATTCTTTGGCCTGGAATATATTTTTCGGTGCACCAAGAGACCACCTCCTTACAGTCAAAACCTCAGGAACGCAACCTGCACGAACTATTCTAGAGGTCCAAATCACTTCGTTATGGATGAAATGGGATGAATAGTAAAAGTATGCCCTGGACCACTGGAAGTTCTAGTCCTGATGTCCGAAGATATTTACTGTATCTCCACAAAACAGTTGTCGACCTACTGCCATAATTCTACAAGAACGTTTGTTTTCTCCAAACGATGAATGAAATGAAAAGTTGGAAGGCATAATATAACCCTACACAAATCTTGGTCCAATGCGTGTGAATGGGAAATGTCCTCGAGACTTTCGTTCATTAATGACAATTTGGACGGTTGTTGCATGATGCATTGTTAACATTAAACACTAGTAATTGCATACATAGAAATGTGAACATGGCGGATACAACAATGATCGATTAAGCATTGTAGATTTCTTGAGCGGGCCAACATGACAACGCGTGTTTGAGATGAACAATCGGAAGGGACAAAATAACTCTCCACACGTCTTGGTTTAATACGTAATAATGAGAGATTTCCTCGAGCATTTCACTCATTAATGACAATGTTGACGATTCTTGCATGGTGAGATGTTAGCATGAAAGGTTTCTAATTGCATAGTAAGAAAGTATAGGGGTCACGGGTAGGGGGAAAAGAAGCTTCAAAATAGGGTTACAAGGTACAATCATTGGAGGTGAGGGCGCGAGGGTCAAATTGTATGTCTCAGAACTTTTTGAGTGCAATACGCGTAACAACGAAGAGGGTATGGTAGGACAGTCCAGAGGGAAATTTGTATATCACTAGTAAGAGAATAACTAATGTATATCAGGAAGAACAGGAAGTTAGTGGGGATGGAAGGCAGCGAGAGATACTTTAAAACATTTGTGAGTCGTGGTAGAGTGAAGCCTGCGAGTTCAAGGAGTCCGCGGTGGAATTGTAGATCACAGTAGTTTTCAGTGCACATTGTATAGCACAGAACAAGAAGCAACAGAGTTCGAAAGCGCCAACTCGACAACCATGGCCATAAAATTGGCTAAGTATGGAAAGGAACATCGATCGGTCGGATTCATCATCTGAGGATATAGATGGAGATGAAGATATGTCAGCCCGCCAAGGCTAGAACCCACAATCATAGAAAAGCGACTAAGTATATAACCAGAAGGCGATAATACATGAGAGGAAGAAAAGGGAAAAAGGACTAAGAAGTCTGCGGTCAAATTGTAAATCACGGAAATTTTGAGTGCAATATGTATATCATAGAACAAGAAGAAGCGAAGTTCGAAAGCACCAACCCGACAACCGCGGCCATAAAATTGGCTAAGTATGGAAAGGAACAGTGGTCGGTCAGACTCGTCATGTGAGAATATAGATGGAGATGAAGATATGTCAGCCCGCCAATGCTGGAACCCGCGATCATAGAAAAGCGACTAGGTATATAACCACAAAGTGATAATACATGGGAACAAGAAAATGGAAAAAGGACTAAGGAGTTCGCGGTGGAATTCTAAATCACGGAAATTATGAGTGTAATATGTATATCACGAAACAAGAAGCAACAGAGTTTGAATGCGTCAACTCGAAACAGTGACTAACAATTGGAGATTTCATGAACCCATGAACAGGAGGATCCAAAATAGGTTGACAAGGTCTCCCTAGAAGACGTGAGGCCCCAATGGTCAAATTGTATCGTTTGGAACATTTGAATGCATAATCTGTAACACGGATGAGGGGATGATGGTGGAACCCGGTAGTCAATTTGTATATTGTGGACAACCGGATGCGAATTGTTTTGTATCAGTGTGTGCAGTTGTCACTAGTAGGAGTCGCTAGTAAGAGCATAACCAATGTATATTAAGAAGGACAAGAAGTTAGTAGGGATGGAAGGCAACAACAGATACTTTGAAACATTTGTGAACCGTGGTAGAGTGAATCTTGCGAGTTCAAGGAGTCCACGGTGAAATTGTAGATCACGGAAGTTTTGAGTGCAAGATGTACATCACGGAACAAGAAGAAGCAGAGTTCAAAACTGTGAACCCGACAACCGCGGCCATAAAATTGGCTAAGTATGGAAAGCAACAACGATCGAGCAGATTCATCGTGTGATTATATAATTGGAGATAAAGATATGTGAACCCACCAACGCTGGAACCCGCGATCATAGAAAGGCGACTAAGTATATAACCACAAAGCAATAATACATGGGAAGAAGAAAAGGGGAAAAAGACCAACGAGTCTACCGGGGAATTGTAAATCACGGAAATTTTGAGTGCAATATGTATATCATGGAACAAGAAGCAGCATAGTTCAAATGCGCCAACCCCAAACAGTGACTAAGAATTGGAGATTTCATGAACCTGTGAACAGGAGGATCCAAAATAGGCTCACAAGGTCTCCCCATAAGATGTGAGGCGCCGACGGTCAAATTGTATCATTCAGAACATTTGCATGCATAATCTGTAACACGGAAGAGGGGACGATGTCGGAACCCGATAGTCAATTTCTATATTGTAGAGGGGTGGATGCGAACTGTTTCGTATCAGTGTGTGCAATTGTCACTAATAAGTGTCACTAGTAAGAGCATAACCAATGTATATTAGGAAGGACAAGAAGTTAGTGGGGATGGAAGACAACGACAGATACTTTGAAACATTTGTGAACGGTGGTAGAGTGAAGCTTGCGAGTCTGAGGAGTCCGCGGTGGAATTGTAGATCATGGAAGTTTTGAGTGCAAGATGTACATCACAGAACAAGAAAAAGCAGAGTTGGAAAGCGCCAACCCGACAACCGCGACTATAAAATTGGCTAAGTATGGAAAGCAACAATGGTCGGTTGGATTTGTCATGAGATTATATAGATGGAGATAAAGATATGTCAGCCCGCCAACGCTGGAACCCGCGACTATAGAAAGGCGACTAAGTATATAACCATAAATCCATAATACACAGGAAGAAGAAAAGGGAAAAATGACTAAGGAGTCCACGGTGGAATTGTAGATCACGTAAATTTTGAGTAGAAGATGTGAACCTGGTAGTTAATTTGTATATTGCGAAGGGCCGGATGCCAACTATTTCGTACCATTGTGTTCAATTGTCACTAGTAAGAGCACAACCAATCTATATTAGGAACGAAAGGAAGTTACTGGGGATACTGTGAAACATTTGTGAACCATGGTAGAACGAAGCTTGGTGCCAACCCGAAACAGTATCCAAGAGTTGGACATTTCGTGAACCCGACAACAGGGGGATCCAAAACAGGTTGACAAGGTCTCTGTAGAAGACGCGAGGCCCCGACGTTCAAATTGTATCGCTCCAAACATTTGAATGCATAATCTGTAACACGAAAGAGCGGACAATGTCGGAATCCGGTAGTCAATTTGTATATTGCGGAGGGTGTGATGCCAACTGTTTCGTACCTGTGTCCAGTTGTCACTACTAAGAGATAATATAGTATTGAAAATAATGTTTTTAGATACTGTTAGATAGTTGATAGGGATTACCATCCATAAACAATGGCAATCTTCACCCCGCCAACCCTGGAGTCCATATGTCAATTTCTATATCGTAGAACTGCGAGCGTTGTTTGGAGGACACATAACAATAGAAGTGCAATGTTGAGTCAACCAAGCCGCAGGTCTGCTTGTCAATTTGTATATCGCATAATTCTGGGTGCGCTATTTGTAGGGCATGGAACAATGGAGGCCCAATTTTGAGCCCGCCCGTCCAAGAACCCGCGATCCAAAAAGTGGCTAGGTATGGAATGCACAATCCATACATGGTCTATAAAATATCATGTCCATACTTTATAGTCCCATAATACACGGGAAGAAAAAAAGGGAAAAAGGACGAAGGAGTCCACAGTGGAATTGTAGATCACGAAAATTTTGAGTGGAAGATGTATATCACAGAACAACAAGTAACACAGTTCGAAAGTGCCAACCCGACAACCGCGGGCATAAAATTCACTAAGTATGAAAAGGAACAGCGGGCGGTCCAATTCACCAGGCCAATGTTGGAACCCGTGATCATAGAAAGGCGACTGAGTATATAACTAGAAAGCAATAATACACGGGAACAAGATAAGGGAAAAAGGACTAAGTATCTCACAGAAGAACATCTAGTGTTTGTTTAGTAATGCAAATGCTTTCGAACCCCTGCTGAGTTCTCACCGGTTAAGGCATAAATTGCAGATCATGGAAGCATCTTTCGTACCACTGTGTCCAGTTGTCACTAGTAAGAGCATAGTTGATGTATATCAGGAAGGACGTGAAGTTGTTGGGGATGGAAGGCAACGATAGATACTTTGAACAAAGTTAATGTATGCGAGGAACCCTCGGTGGAATTGTAGATCGCAGATGTTTTGAGTGCAAGATGTATATAATAGAATGATAAACAACCGAGTTCGTGAGCGCCGACGCTGCAATGGCAGCCATAAAATTGGCTAAGTATGGAAAGGAACAACGGTTGGCCGGATTTTTCATGTGAGGATATAGATGGAGATGAAGACATGTCAACCCGCCAACTCTGAAACCGGATACCATAGAAAGATGACTAAGTATATATCCAGAAAGTGATAACGGGCGGGAAGAAGAAAAGGCCAGTTTGTATGCACCAACCCGTCAACCGCGGACATAAAATTGACTAGGTATGGAAAGGAACAACGGTCGGTTGGATTCGTCATGTGAAGATACAAATGGAGATGAAGATATGTCAGCCCGCGAACCCTGCAACCACCCATCATAGAAAGACGACTAAGTATAAAACCATAAATCCATAATGGACAGGAAAAGGAAAAGGGGAAAAGGGATAAGTATTTGACAATCGAAAAACTCTTTTTTTTTCCCGTTTATTAATGGCAATGTTTTTGAACCCCTGCTGGATTCTCACTAGTAAAAACATAAACAGCATATCACCGAAGTTCTTTGGCTGCAAGATGTATATGGCAGAACATGAGACATAGGTGCTGGGTACTGTGAACCCGGGGCCTACTGGCCAGATAATTGGCTAAGTATTGGCCAAGAGAAAGGTTTGATATCTATTTCAATAGTATTCATACTAATATGTATTATAGGAGAAAGTTTTCATATTTATCTGAATAGTATTCATACTAATATATATTAATGGATTGTTTATGTTTCAAATGCAAATGATCTCCCAATTTGCAGGATGCTCTTCAGTTAGCAAATTTCATTGAAACCACAAAAATTTTGATTGCAAGATGTATATAACGCAACAAGAAACATGAATTTGCATTGTGATTTCAACAATATAAACTCCTTATCATCTATTCATCTTGTACTCCTTGCAATGACATGAGCAAACGTCGACTCTCCATAAACATTAATATCTAAATTAAATTAAATGTAATCAAAATTTGGTGTGATTTAAGTAATTAAGACAGCTTCAACCGTTCCTTTATTAATGCCAAGCTTTTCGAATGCCTGGTGAGTTATCAATGTTTAAAGCATAAATTGCAGATCACGGAAGCTCTTTGTCTACAAGATGTATATGACGGAACAAGGAACATAGTTGTTTAATACCGCAAACCCAAACATAATTGCCTAAGCTTTGTCGAAAAAGAAGTTCTTGTGTTTATTCCAATAGTATTGATATTAGTATATATGCACATATATTATCAAATAGAAGAAGCTACAATATATGCAAGATACTGAAGAGGAACATTGCGTCAACACTTGAGCTACCTTCTTGTAACTCATTAATTCATTCTATTTACGGGACCCGAAGAATGGAAGCAGGACGGGTCCTCCAAAATAAAATTAAAACAAATACCAGAGATTGGAAAATACTATTAAAAAATAAACCAGAATTATTCTATATTTAAATAAGACGGGTTACAAAATATAGCTGAGACTATTTGCCACAACGATTATGATTTCGCTTGCCGCCGACCAATAAAAAATATGTACATTGATGAAGCTTGTTCACAGTTTTCTTGACGTGCAAACCCTTTATTCGAAAAAAAACGAGTTGAATATCAATTTAGGGTCTTGTACTTATTTGTTGCTGCCAACTACATCTATCCCAGTTTTTTGAATAACTTGTCTCTTCCAAATATGGCCTGCTTGCAATGGCTGGTTATTCAATATTCCATTCTTTGTCAAGTATTAATTTCCCTCTGCCATCGAAAACTTGGGGTTTAAGGTACTTTCCTTGCAATGTTGCCGACCCTTGACATCCGAGACAACTTAGAAATGCGATTTAGGCCGATTTCAAAGTGGAGGGAGTTGTTTTATGTCACAATAACTATGGGACGGAAAAAATATTCAAGTATGTTGTGACTGCTATTCTCCATGTATTCGATCATCTGTTTGGTTGAAAAGGCTGCCTGAATATTTGTATGTTGAACTTCTTTGCTTATTACAGTAAATTGGAAAAAACGTCTAACCCAACTGCAAAATGTTAATATGATGAGGTACATCACTTCTTCGGGTAGCATAGGTCTGGCAAGTGTATCAAATGCTGCAAAATGCATCAAAACATGTCTGACAAGTGTATCAAATGTTGCAGATCGCATCAGAATATATCTTTCCTCATAGCGGTGGCATATATGGCGGCCCATAGAAAGGTCTAGAATGTTCGGAGGTGACGCCAAATATGTGGAGTCTGTAACTACATCCAGAGGAAACCGAACAAACTTTGACAAAGAACATGGCTTTCTGTCAACTCAGTTACCACACCCACAAGCAACTCAACAAACTTTGAAATAGAAACTTTTGTAGTGATAATAACTTTTGTATTTTGCAAGCCATGGTAAGTGCGTCGCCCCCGAGGAAGACAAATTCTTCTGGGATCTGCAGAATTCGATACACTTGCCAAATTTGTGTTATTGGAAGAAACTATATACTTCAACGAAGAACTATTTTGCATGTGACCTGAAAATCCATTACAACTCCCAGCAAGAAAACAAAGAAGTTCAACAAACAAATCTCCAAGCAACCTTTTCAACCAACCAAAGCATTGAATACATGGAGAACACCAACCAGAATATACCTGTTCTTCTTTTTTCCTCCTCTTTGAGTTTCTGTTGGATAATAGAGTTTTTTTTTTTACAAAAATCTCACGTCACATAAAACCAGTCTCTCTTCTTTCATTTGGGCCTCAATCGCATCTCTAAGTTGTCTTACATGTCCATGACCAGGAACATTAGAACGAAGGCACCCTAAAGCGCAACTCTTTGATGATAGAGAGAAATAGAAATAAGTATTTAAAAGCAACGCTGGATGATCTTCCGTAGATTTTGTGTTAATTCGATCTACTGACAGATGTTCTCTATATTTTCGCTTATTAATGCCAATCTTTTCGAATATGTACGCTGAATAGTGACTAATAGCACGTATTAACATTCCCATATCCGAGTAGATTCTCAAATTTGACATCTAAGATATGCACAATATTAAAGAGGGACATGACATCAAGGCCTCTGTGGGTGACACGTTCATCGACTATGTTGAAGCCTTTAAGAAAACTAAAAGAGCCAATTTTTTTTTTTTTTTTTTCAAATTCAAAATGCAGGCAAAAGAAATTACGAGATCCCATAATATTAGCCTCTCTATTCATTTTAATGGGAGATGTCCTTGAACTTTCCGCTTATTAAAGCCAATCTTTTCGAACCTGTCTGGTCGGTTGTGACTTTTGAAAGCATAATTAATGTCTATTGGGAACGACAAAAGGTAGCGGGGATGGTTTTAAATTTTCTGAACCCGGAAAGGCGTCAACCCAACAAACTTTGAAAACCCGACTAAGTATGGAAAGCTAGGTAGAATAGACAAACTCATTGCAGGCAGAGGCACACTTGTGAGTTCGAGGAGTGCCGGGTCGAATTCTAGAGCACGAAAGTTCTGGGTGCAAGATGTATACACTGAACACGACCTGTCATAGTTCGATAGAACCTATCCACGAAGCCGCGTCCACAAAACTACCTAAGTATGCAACCGAATGGCGGTCGGTCGGGATGACTACAGGAAGACGAGAAACTATAGAGCCAGAAACACAATTTAGAAGAGGAAAATAAAAGGGAGAGAACAACTATATCGCTCACACATCAAAACCTACTCTCATAACTATGAAACCATAACAACACATAATCCATGGAAAAATCATCGCCAGCTATGAAATATAGTTTGAGGCCGACAACTATGAAATATAGTTTAAGGCCGACAAACTCTGGTTGAATGCATAAGAGATGCAATTTACATCGACTGCAATTTTTTTGTATGTTGTTTTATCTTAATAGTATTCTATGCAGACTCCATTGCAAAAGAATGTAAGAAGAGATCCAACTGTGGATGCAACATCCCAACATTGCAAACCCTAGGCAAATAAGAACAAACAACAAATAAAAACCCAGTTAAGAAGCACCAAAAGGCCCAACTGCAGGCGTAGGGTTCGAACCCTACAAAGTCGAATCAAACAACAATAAACAACATACAACGAAGAAGGAAGCAAGCAACAACCACTCCACCAGGAATGACACAATTCCAATCGCGATTGCAGAACCCCAAACGTACAAACTACAACAACACGAACATGCAAGCAAGAACAACATCAACATGCAAATAAGAAATCATCGGAGATGCAAAAAGCAAGCATGAACCAGTTAACCAGGCAAACAAGAATAAGCAACAAACAACAACCCAGTTAAGAAGCACCAAAAGGCCTAATTGTAGGCGTACTACCCCAACCCCGCAAAGCCGAATCAAACAACAATAAACAACATGCAACGAAGAAAGAAGAAAACAACAACCACTCCACCAGGAATGACACAGTTCCAATCGCGATTGTAGAACCCCAAACATGCAAACTGCAACAACACGAACATGTAAGCAAAAACAACAACAACATGCAAATAAGAAATCATGGGAGATGCAAAAAACAAGCATGAACTAGTGAACCAACAATGTCGCTGGAGCATATAAATTTAAAAAACGAAAGAAAATGTATTGTAACAAGCTTGTTAAACAATCATTGAATGATACCAAGGCTGTTAGGTAAACATTTAAGTCTGTCAGAAATGCTCTGTAAACATTTCAGAAAAAAATGCAATGTGGCAGCTCTCTCACATATCCCAAAAATAATATTATATTTTTTGTAACAATAGTTCGAACACCAGAGAATGTATTCGAAGACCAAACTTGTATATGCCAACATATCAAACATTGCCATAAATTTACCTAGCATAAAATGCTAAACCAAACATTCGAACTAATGCTAGCATTAATCCACCTTCGACGGATGCATAACAAAATATATGATTCAAAAAGATCATATACGATCAAATACTTTAGATATGCCAACATATATAACATTGAGAATAGCGAAGCCGACAATAAGACCTCCAATCCCTTGTCCAATCAGATCATGACAAATATGGTGTTTTTTTTAATATAAAAATGGATGTTTTCATTTCCCTGGTTCCAACAATAGATAATATGGAAATATTTGTAGTCAAAGGACAAACTAATATGAAGTCATCGAAAATCACTCTTCTTTTACAATTTTGAATCTCAATTTCTTTAGTCTCTCATTTTTTGGTTTTTTGGTATGAGATAAAAAATAAATATATAACAATAATGAATTTAATGACAAGGAGAGAAGTGAATCTAAGAGAAAAATGAATCTACGCTGACGTGGAGATGGATTTATCCCGTAACAAAAGTAGAGCATATAAAGCTCTGGCTTATTTCATCGAAAGTTATCTCTTCTGCCTTACTGCATCAAAGTTATCTGTTCACAACTACAGGAGTACCTCAACTAATTTATCTTCAAATAAAGAAGGACATCATTTGAACTTCTGCTGGTGCAACAAATTGTGGAATGTTATTGACAACACGAGTGGATTGGATTGAGTGATTTATTTTGCAAAGGCCTTCACTTGTTCTTATTATGGAGATGTAAATAAGGCAGTTCAAGAAGCGCCGTTTGAAGCTGGAAATGGCAGTGGCAATGACGGCAGCTTCATCATCTTCTTCTCTGGTGTTATTGTCGTCCTTGTTTGGAAGAAGACTAGGTGGAGGAGCAGAATGGGTGAGGCTGTTTTCACCTCCCACAAGCACACGCCCTCTGCCATCAAACATATCGTCGTCGATAATAATAAGAGCATCATCTTCTTCTTTTAATATTTCGTTCGCGGGAGTGAAGGCATGTGGCACCAAAACTCAAATAAGTAATAATGAGGGTAAGGGTAAGGGCAAGGGCACGGTCATCCCGTGGATTGTAGAGGACGCAGAGGGAAATTTGAGCCTTCAAACCACCCGCTCGAATGAGCTGTTAGATGATCGTTCATCTCCATCTCCCTCTTCATCTTCATCCCGCGCCTCCCCCAAAGTCTCCAAGCCGAAGCAGCAGGCGCCGCCGCCGCCGCCTAAGTATTCAAAAGCAGCTCGCAGATTTTACAACGAGGCTTTTAGAAAACCTGAGCGCCTGAGCAAGGTGTTGGCCAAAGCTGGGGGTAAGTAACTTTTTTGTTTGTTTATTTCAAATTTCTGTATACTACTGGTTTTATTCACAGCCCAAAATGCCCACTAGGTGGGGGTGGCATCTCAATAAAATAATCATCATCAAAAAGAGCATTCTCCAAGTTCTCCAAAGCCAATGCTCCTCCTCCAAATTGTCCTCCTCTGGATGTTTGTCCCAATTCCTATATAATTTATCCATCTTTGCCTCCTTACAATAACGGAACAACAACTACAACTACAAGCTGCAATGCACATAAACCATGCTCTTTGTGTGGTTACATTTAACTTGTTTCTCTTGCCATTGTGTATGAAACTATAGGTGCTCCAACACATCTTCTTGGAAGAAGTGTTCACAACCTGTGAAAGCCCCCATTTCGCCCAATGTTACAACTATGGGGCAGAACCACCATATAAGTTCCACACCGGAGAGAAGCCAACTTCTCTTGATCTCTAACTGGATAGGCATAACCAAATAATCCTTAGGCACATATGTAGGTGCTCAATTGTCATCATATGGTATCACACTCCTCATCAAGGACAAGCTTGTCTATTGTTTGCATGTAACCACTCTGAACCTTTGGATCCGTGCGTAATTTTCTCTTCACCCTGCCACTAGGCACTGGTACTTCCAAGTTCCAACCATGATGTAGAATAGTATTTTGGTGTAAGAACATATGCTAAGACAAGGAGTGGAATATTTATCTTTGCCCAACTTTTCCCAACTCTATATGAATATAGTCATACAAGTTCACATCTCTAGGCTCGACAATGTCTTTAATCTGGCCTAGCATGATGTCCATTTGCTCATGCATCTCCCTAATCATTGAAATCTGCAAATTGAATCATGCTATAAATTGGCTTGGTGAATTGCAAAAATTGGATACTTAACCTTTGACCAAAAATGAGGATCAAGAACGATATCTTGTATTGCAACAACACTATCTCTATTTGATGTATTATGTATCCGTAATTGCTCCCATAAATCATTCACTAGCAGATTAGCCAATGCCCGTCCTATCTTCAACAAGTGCCTAAAGGTGAGGTGATAACTACCAAATACAGTTCTTGTGAGCTTAAGTAGCTGCAAGTTAGATTAAACCTAGTAAATGTAGTGGACAACAATATGCCCTATGACGAATTTGATCCCTTTCTTGCACAAGGTATTGATCCATCACATTTTTTATGCTTAACAATATAATGCATCAAAAGAATGAATGTGCGCACCAAACAACTAGACCACAAAATGTGAGGATGTACTTGCTCGATGATTTTTCCTACTCCCTTACAATTTGTTGCATTATTTGTAATTATTTGAATCACATTGGACAACCCAATATGATTAATGGTTTTCAGTAGGAGGTTTGCTATGTTTTGAGAAGTTGCAACAAATGAACACTGTACCACCAACCAACACACCAAGAACATTTATCAAATGTTGGTTTTTAACAATTGTCCAATTGTTAGATATAATGGAAACCCTTGGCCACTCATTTGTAAATTGTCCTAGAGCTCTTGGGACTTTGGATTTTCCCCTGTCTAGCAATATAGTTCTAGCTTTCTCATATCTGGGGATCTTGTATTCTTTAGGAGCATTATGGATGGCCTTGACCATAGCATGCCAATAGGGGGAGTGAAGAACATTGAATGGTATACCACATGCATAGAGAAACCTTACCACTTTTGCATCCACCTCCTCCCCACCACCAACATCAAGGAGATCTTCTATTGTTCTACTTCCACCCTACGCATGCGAGTCCCGACCCTAGTAGCATTAGGGGAACTAGATGTGGTAAATTTGGAATGGACAAACATTTTTTATGTGGCATCAGATTGAAACTTTTGTCTTTTTCCACTCTTTCTTTTGTTGCTTCCTCTTCCTTGATGTATTTCTCTCTCTCTTCATTTGATATTAGTGAGAAAACTTTGATTCCACTAGCATTGGGCGTGTCGCTTGGCATTATCCCACAAAGATGCCTCCTCACATGAGTATATGAACCAATGTGAGGTTTGCCTTTATGACAATATTTTTTACCCAAAAAAATTTGTGGTTCCACCCCTCTTCCTGTTAAAATATAATGGATGTGCTCGTTTTACCATTGACAATATCTCTATTGTCACCCAACCATAGGCTGAAGCCACCTTAACCTTGACAGAGAATCACTCCGGAAGCAAACTCTAGGCTAGATAGCCAAACAAAGGGTAGCGCACCTTTCCCCAAGGATAGCGCATCAACAAGAGCTGATCGGATGTTCCAAACCCTAGCCAAGAGATAGTCCAAGTGTAACTGCTAGCTGCAGCAGCTGCAACGACAACTCTCCTCCAAACCTGTGCAGAAACTGGGCAACTGCAGTGCGCACAAGTGCTGCTCTGCAATTCTGAGATTGCCTGCCAGAATGAGAACTGGCCTCCTGTATTTATACTAATT
>ML825675.1:65030-78115 GCA_009831015.1 Picea engelmannii | reverse complement strand
AAGGGTCTTTACCATGATGAGAGTGCTTAAATGATTGACATGTGGCCTTGGGAGGCCTATCCACACTTCTCCAACACCAACGACTTCCTCAAAGTGGAAAAATGTCCCCTAAAGGGGTGATGTCCTCCTAAATTAGGGTTTAATTTGTGTAAAAAGTGAAATTTTAAGTGAATTGTTTAATATTACTTTGTTAAGGGGTAAATATTAGGGTTGTTGACCCCTAATCTTGTGTTTTACTCCTTAATTTGTGGACAAGCTATGTTAGCTACATTTTGTATAAATAGAGATCATAAGATCTCATTTTAATCACAACTCTCCCTCTAGTGAGAGGACTTGGTCTGAACTTTTCGGCCCTGTTGTCTCTTTTCATCTCTTGTGCACTTGTTTATGGTTATTTATTGGTGAATGGTTGATGGAAGTCTAGCCCTATCTTTGGATGATTTTTTTCTATCTCTTGTGGTGGATTGTCCTAGCATTTCTCTTGATCTTGGTATGGTTTTTACTCTCTTGCTATCATTTTATTCAAGTCAAGTATTGTTATTCTAGGATATAGGTGGTAAGTATAAGGGAATACACCCCCACCATAGTCTTCACCATTTTATTACTTCATCTCATTAATTACAAGGGTTTTCTAAGAGAAGTATAGGGGCATACACCCTCTTAGTTTAAACCCTAGCCTAGAGAAACTTGCCTTGGGAAGTAAAAGGGATTACACCCCCAAGGAGGTAGCTTCTCTAATATATTTGTTTTTTTGATTCCATTAACCCAATAGTAAAGGCACTAGTCATACTTTTTTGCATTAGAGATATAAAATCATTTTCTTGGGAAACACAATTTTCGGTCTTTTGAAAGGTTTCTTGCTTGCAATTGGTTTTCCTAATTGAGAGGAATTTTCCCCTACTAGGGTGTCCCCTCTCTCCCACTACATTTTTATTCTGTTATAGAATTACATATTCATACATTAGGGCTTTAGAAACCCTAACTTACTTTATTTAATAACTCTCTTATCAACCATTGGATTTTGCTCAAAGTTTGCACACCTAATCTCTTTGGCCTAGCGCACTTTTTGGAAAAGTTTGAGGAGATTTCAGTGGATAATTTTCTTTCTATAATACATTGAATGTTACAGCCATAAGGCGGATATAATTTTCTGCAGACAAGTGTTTACAACAACCTTATCCTTTGTGCTAGAATATTGGCTTTTCATCTTGAGTTTAGCTAGTCTTTCTCTTGCAATTTTGACTTGATCTCTCGCACTTATTGAGCAGCTTATAGTACCATTTACTTGCTGATATATATTGTTATATACTGATGCAAATTAGAGACAAAAATATTAACTTGCTGATCCAACTAATATCTATCATTGCAAAGTGTGTTTTCTTGTGTCTCAGGAAGGTACAATCATCTGAGGAAGTACTATACATGTGGGGCAACCATTACTTGACTTGCAAGGAATCTCTCCCTACCTTTTATTTCACTTAGAATTGACCTCTAGGGGCTTCACTTCCACTTCCCTCCATCTCCTTCTCAATCCCCTTAGGGTCATATGGATCGCCTCCCTAGAGTGACCTAGTCACCCTTGAAGTGCAAGACCTATATTGAGGTGACATTGGGTGTAGGATTCCCAAGTTATAGAACTTGTTATGTGTTTGGGTCAGGATTTTCCCAACCTACAACTTGCACTATAACATGAACCACTCCTGCCTTTCGAACTTCAATGAAAAAGAGTCACTCTCACAAATTGAACTCTGATGAACTAGAACTACTTCGATGAATTTGCTTCAATAAAACATCGCTTACATGTCTCCCTATAGAACCGCTAATCTGGGTCACTCTAAGTAGATCCTCATCTTTGGTTTGATAAGACTTTTCCTTATATCTATCGGACTATCAGCTTATGATCCGATTAATTGACCTCCACCGTCAATATTTCATGATCAACAATCACAATCCACTCGCCTTCATTCCACTCTAAAATTGGTCCCGACAAGTTAATTGCTACGTGTCCTTTCAAGATCCATTGATCTAACTCACTCCAAGTAGATCTTCATTTTTGATCGGAGTCTCCCCTCAACTATGTCCTCTGACTATACACAACTTTGATAGTCATCGGAATCTCCACCTCCACGATATTATTTAGACATCATATCATCATTGATATATTTCATGACCGATCGTGGATATTTACTTCATCATTCTGATCTGATGACATGGATCTCGAGGAAAATCCACAGCCATGACTTAATCTTTAGTTTGATATGATGATCATTGTTCCTCGATATTCACAATGTCACCTCTCAATTGTTGATATTTTTGACTGATCAACGATCAATGGATCTAACTCTACGACATGATTGGTTCTACACCATTCAAAAAGAAATTCGATCCTGAAATTCCTCTAGTGAACCAATATGAGCCTTGAACCCGCAACCAATAATTCAACGGGATTCATTTCCACTGGTAGGGAATTTATTAAAACCTGCTAATGATTATAAAATCAATAAATTGTCATAAAAATCACAAGGAACGTGAAATCTATTCGATAACACAAGAGAAATACCACACGATTATCTTCTATTAATTTCCTCAATGTACATAAGACTACACAAGCCCTTCCTACCTTTCTTGGATTGATTTACATTTAATTGGCCTCAGTTTTTTCCTTTGGCCACACTTAGACTCTTTCACTTGCACCTCTCTATCCTCTCTCTATCTCTCTATCTAACTCGGACCACTTAATTCCCTTAGGATTACAATATTTAAAACTAAAGGATTTTGATACCAGAATTTGTTCAAATCCTAAAACCTCTCCACTAACTAATCTCTAGGGTCCCTCAGATCCACAAAATCCTCAAGATATCTACACCTCACCTTATGATCTCACTAAATATTACAAACTCTCGATATCTACTTAACAAAGGCATATTCATTTACATATTAAGCTCTCCAAATTAATTCATATTGTATAATCATCAATCTCATCCAACTAACCATATCTTATACAATTCTTCTAGAATTCAATAAAAAATAGGAATTTTACAATAATTTGAAGTTAGGTAACCCACTCCCTTAGTAAATTCAAAGACCCCTAAGGCCTAATCAACAAGGTGGTTTGAAGGGAAAATTCTCCTGCATTGGACTCTGAGGGTTAAAATTTTCATGATCTCCTAATCACGTGTCTTTAGTTTCTTCACTCCTCTTTAATCCCATTGTTGATGTTGTCCTCATGCTCTGTTGCATGATTTATTCACTTTTGTCCTCAACCTTCCAATACCCAAACTTTATTTTTCACGTTGTTTCTTACTCAGTTTGTTGTTCTACTACCTCATCTTTGTTTGAGGTTTTCCAGGATCCCATATTTTACTCCATTGCTTTCCATTTACCTTGTTGACACAATTTATCTCAAACAACTGCAATTTATTGTTGACTGTCCTTTTCTCCCCCATGGTATCTCCATATGGACTTATTCATCATTACTTTCTATAGTTCATCAATTTCAATGTCTAGCTCTGCCTTATTCTACTTTTGTCCTTCATATGGACTCCACATAGCTACTGCCAACTCCTTGGCCTCAATTCCTTTGATGTCATTAGGCCCATGGGAAAATATTCAAAGCATGAAACCTCTTCTTATGCAGCCTATAATTTCTTCTTGTCTTCATCTTCATCTCCTTTAGACAACTCTGCATCCTCTAGTTGCCTATGATTCACATACTCAGACAAACAATTAGTTTGAAAAACTAATAACTCTTCTTCTCCTCTTGATGCCTCAAATTATTCTTTCATATCAGGTATTCTTGGATACTTTGTGTCTACAACTATTATGTAGTCTTCTTCAATCTTTGGATTGACCAACCACTCTTCCAACAATCTCAGTTCTTCATCATAATCCATTAGCATTGTATCTGAATGTTGTTCTTCAACTCCTTCATTTTTTGTGTGGTTGTATTCATAACTTGCATACAGGCACCAATGATTAGTTTTTAAAACATGAGACTCTTGGGTCTCATCTGGCATCATCTCCCTGTATCGGTTTGAGCATCTCATAATACTTTCATCATTGGCATCTGCTTCTTCAACAATTTCATTTACAATTTATGTATAGTCTTCACCCTGGCTACTTCTATGAGATGAAATTATCTCATCTTCCACCCTAATAGAATTATGATTCTATTATGCTTCTATGATTTAATAAAGCATACCTCCACCTTCATTATCCTTTATGACAGTTTCAAGTGACTTTCCAACTTCATTCTGTTTACAACCTGTAAACATACACAAATTATTAGTTTTAAAAACATAAGACCCTATGGACTCATTTGATGCTTCTGACATTATATTCACATGTTGATATGAACTTTCCTGACAATTCATGAGACTCTCAATAGGTCTCCCTTCAGCATCTCCATCACCTTCCTCTCCAAGGAATGATCCCTTCTCTGGTTCACAAAAGTGAACTTCTTCTTTTTTCATTGACCTCTTTCTAAACTAAACTCCTATGAGTTTCTCTTTCTCCATCCAAGCACTCAATTTGTGCCTCCTCTTCCTCTTCAACTCTTCCTCTATCTTGATAAAAAAATTCCATTCATTGTATCAATTTCTTTGCAAAAAAATGCACAATATGCCACTTGAACTTTTTTCTCACATTCCAACCTCGTCTTTGGTCTTCAACTTCACTTTCTTATAAAATTTCCATAACTATATTGAGTATTTCCTTTAACTCTGAAATTTATCTGTCAAATTCCTCTTGACTCATCTGCTTTCTTCCAATTTCTCTGGCATTCTCTTTCCTCTAGTTGTGGCTTATTTCCGAACCTATGACATTAATATCAGTAGTCATATTCATATCCTCATTTTGTGAGCTTCTCCTTGCAAACTATGAGCTACATCAAGACTTTCGTCTGTAGCAAGTCTCCTCACGTTGCCACTCAATACCTCATCAAGGTTTCCTCATGAGCTTGAAATATTGGTATCCTTCTAGTTATCTCCTTTAGAACCTTAGAAGCATCCTCTGATCTTCTTTGGCTTCTACATGTACTCACACTCTTCCAAGAACTTCACTGGTCCTCTTCTCTTAAATAAATTTATCACAACTTCTCCTTTTTGTGAGGGTCCTCCTACCACAAGCCTCACTTCTTCCTTAAGAACCTCACTTGATCTTCCCTTTTTGTCATAGGTAAACTAGTTGTAAGGGTTGCTACCAATTTCTATCTCGTCATGCTGCTAACTGCATCTTCTGTACATTGTCATTGATCTTCATCAACTTCCTTCTACAGTTGAAAATTTGTAGATTTTCCCTTTCCAAAGAGCGTTGTTGCACTCTAATACCACTTGATGGCAACCTCCTGATCTAAAACCCATAGATGCAGAGTAAGAATAAAATCCACTTGAAGCCTCACCACTCAATCTACTCATGAGTCTACTCTCTGGTGTGAATCCCTTAGCAAATCAGAGTCTTGTTAATGCAACAGTCATCGACTCAAAGAAATAATTCAAGGGTTCTTAACTTAAGCACTTTGTCAATCAGCGGTAACCTTCCCTTCAAAACCAAATAATTTGTCGCATTTGGACGCCAAGCATGTTTATTCAATGTGATCAAGTGTTATAACCTTGAACCAAATCATATGGTGTTTTAATACTTTCCTCGAGCAATATTGCTCTTTAGTCTTGCAGGGGTCCAAGCCTTGATAACTAACGTGCTAGTTATCTGTGCACAATTGTCCTCCTCTGTCAATATCTCGTGGTTCCAATGTGCCTGATATACAATCAACCACTCAGGATCGTTGATATTTCCATTGATCAATGATTAATGGTCCACATTTCTCGGGGACTTTATTCATTGACCTTCAATGTCTCAGACTCCCTCTTATTATATTTTCTCTTGATCCACATAAGTTAATCAATCTGAAAATTCAGACTCCGAGAGAATTGGAATCGCTCTGACCTTTTGGACTTCAACAAAAAATAACCACTCCGACATATTGAACTCTAATGAAATGGAAATACTTCGACGAATTTGATTCAATAAAACACCACTACGTGTCCCCCTCTAGAACCGTCGATTTGGGTCACTTCGAGTAAATCCTCATCCTCAGTTTGATAAGGTTTTTCCTTAGATATTTTAGAATTTCATCTTCAATATGATGAATCGACCTCCACCATCAATCTCTTGTGATCCATGATCATGATCCACTCACCTTCATTCCACTTCGAACTTGGTCCTGACGAGTCAATTGCTACATGTCCTTTTAATATCCCTTGATATAACTCACTCTGAGTAGATGTTCATTGTCGATAGAAGTCTCCCCTCAACCATTTCCTTCGACTACCCACAACTCCGATAGTCATCAGACTCTCCACCTCCACGGTATTATTTAGAACTCAGATCACTGTTGATCCATTCTGTGATCGACAATGGATATTTACTTCATCGTTCTGATCTGATGACATAGATATCAAGACAAATCCATGACCACGACTTAAGATTTAGTTTGATTCGACGATCACTATTCCTCGATGTTCAAAACTTCACCTCTAGATCGTTGATTGTGTTGAGTGATCAACGATCAATGGCTCTGACTCTACGATCAAATTGGTTCTACATCATTCTGTAGCAAACATATATATATATATATATATATGTGTGTGTGTGTGTGTGTGTGTGTGTGTGTGATCATTAAATAATAATAATAATTAATACATCATAATGAAAATACATATCTTATCCAAAAAACATGTCTATTAATGAAAGGGCACCCCTACGTGGGTATATATGGCCCTCATTGTCATTATAATCAATCATCTCATTCTTATACATTATACTCAATATAATATTATTTCATCCTAAATGGATTACCTTATTCTATCCTACTTAAAATGGATATTATTATAATTGTCAAACAAAGTTTGTTTGTCCTAGTGGTATCAGAGCTTCATTTTCTAATCTAGGCCATTGGCCCTACAGGCTTCTAGCCACACTTACAAATCTTCAGAGTGTTGATTTTTTTAATAGAAAAGGTTAAGCATGAAGTTCATTCCATTTTAGCATTTAACTTAACCATAACCAATAATGTTGCAACAACCAAGATCACAAGAAGAAACACCATGCACAAGAACACAAAAAGTATCCTGGGAAACCCTTCTCAACAAGGGAAGAAAACCCATCCAAATCCTTTGCTATATTCTTCAAGAGAAATACCTTCACCACCAAGAAAACCTAGCATACAAGAGGGTTCTTGGAAACCCTAGAAGACTAGATCCCAAGAAAGGTGCGCACTTTTCCCAAATAGATGTACTTGCTGAAATTTCCAAATTCACACAAAAGATATGATTCCTTAATGGGGAATTTACCTTTACTTATATTAGACTTTAAATGTCAACATAAGTGTTTATTGGCACAACAAGGACGACCTCTCTATCTCATAATATAATTAATATTAACCAGATTAACTATCTTTTACATTAATTATCAATTGCATTAAGGTGGGGCCGACTTGTACCCTTTACATTACAATTAGGGTTACAGGCAGGTCTGAATCTTGAATAATATATCAAGGGATATCATACACCCACTAGTCCTCAACCACTAGGGGCACATCCATAGGGATGCCCATATCTCTGGCTCACTGCATTACACAGAAGAACCACTTCTCACTAGTGCTCAACCACTAGGATCACATTCACCTGTGCTCGCCCACAGACATGTCCACTCAACATATCTTCTTTCCCACTGCATTACACAGGAGATTCATCTGGAGTTTCTCATAAACTCTCTGCTCAGAGGAGGCTAATACATCATCTTCATCTCTATATCATGACGATGCACCCAACACTTCGGTATTTCACACATTCACCTTGTGCTCAGCCACAGGCACATCCAACTCTACAAATCTCCTTTCTCATTGTGTTACACGGGAGAATCATCTGGAATTATTCTCAACACTATGTAAGTAGAAGGCCATATCTACGTTCCATCTCTGTCTCAGATAGGAACCACGCACCCCTCTCAAGGTCTCTCTCTCAGGTTTATTTCCTAGAGAATGTCTCACATAGTTGTAATCATCAACACTCCCTCTCAGCTAGGGAGGCATTCTTCATCATGCCAAGTCTCACATGGATGTACTTTGAACTTTATCTTGGTTGTAGTTATCAACACTCCCTCTCAACTAGGGAGGTATCCTTCACCAAGTTAATTTGGTGAATATGTTTGCAATCTGCTCATGTGTAGGAAGGTATTGCATGTGTACTTATTTTCCTCTGCATCATGTCTCTAATATAATGATATTTTATCTCAACGTGTTTTGATCTATCATGAAACATCAATTTCTCAAAGTGATTTACATAAAACTCTGGTTATCATCATAGGATCCATCTCATGATCAAGTAAATATGTCAGAATCTCGTGAAGCTATATTACTTCACACACTCGATGCTACATACTTTGCTTCTGTGGTACTCAAGGCCACAGATTTTTGTTTCCTCTTGCATCAGAAGTCATGGCAATCTTCATGGTAATACAATAACCATATGTGATCTTACGGTCCACTGTACTCTCTTCTCAATGTGTATAGGCATATCCCTGCAAACTCATTTTCACAATTGGAAGCATATCTTAGGACATATCTAACTATGCCTCGTGTGTATCTCAATACCTTCTTTACTGTTATCCCATAAATCTATCTTGGCTATAGATATTGCTTTGTATTTCTTGACACTTCCATCAATTGCATGCTTGATCTTATATATACACTTGGAAGTCACCATAGACTTCCCTTATGGTCTCTGAACAATATATTATACATCATTCTTTAAGATATACTGGTATTCTTATGTTATGGTATATTTCCATACGTGTTCTCTTGTTGCTTCTTCAAGGAGGTTCAAAATAATGAAGTGGCTCATGACTGAAGGGTAGTTTTGAAAAACTCTTTTTTCTTTCTCAAGGTGTCCTTTGAGGGACTTTTATATTTCTTTGTCTTCTAGCAGAGTTTTCTCGACCCTGGGCATGCCTTTTATGCCCTACTGTAATATCTCTGGTCATATCAACTAGAGTAGCTAAATTTGTTGGAACTGTTGAGGATATTAACTCTTTATTTATTTTATTTTGTTTTGACTCCCTCTAAGTCAAGTAACTCTCTCTGAAGTCTGAAGTAAGGGAACCTTATTTTATTCCTTGTAATATTTTATTTTTTATGTCTTCTTGTCCAACATAATAATCAATCAAATAAGGTTTGGACTCCCATACCCGGGATAATGATCCAAGTCTTTGAGGGCTCCCATACTAGGGATAATATCCTTCATTTATTAAAAATGCAATCAACTATAAAATTAGAGATCAATTTATCTACTTGGGTTTGCAGTCATGTTTAGTTTAGAGGAAGTACTTCTCCTCTCTCTTATCTTCATTTTTTGAGGTGGATCTGTTTCAATGTCAGCGGTAGAAGCATATTGTCTTCCCTTCTTCCTGGTTGGAAAATTCCTTGCATATTTCCCATATTTGTCACATTTGAAGCACTAAATTTATGAAACATCTCTTCTTTGATTATAACCTGGGTTTGATGAAGACTTTTCATCTTTGAATGTTTGTCTAAATTTTCTTTTGAATTTTCCTCCTTTCTTTGTATGAAGTGCAAGAGCATGATTTTCTTTTGGGGAGTCTTCCACTCCTCTATTTCTAAGTCTAAGTTCTTCTTGAGTACAATCTGTCCATATACGATCAAAGGTTGGTAGACTTTCTCTTCCACTGATGCTTTGAAGAAAAGGGTCCCATTGTTTTGGAAGGTTGTTGAGAGTGGATAAGACAAGTTATCTATCGGACATGATTTCTCCAATGGCTTCTAGTTGTTCTTTAATCTTTGATATATTCATAAAGAAGATAGCAATTGTGTCACCTTTCTTCATCTTGGTACTTTGAAGTTGGCTCTTTAAGGTAAGAGATATGAGGGTGTTGTCACTTTCAAACATTTCTTTTAATGCTTCATACATTTCATAATTTGTCTTCAGGTTGGAAATACGAGGTAAGAGATGATCTCTTACTGAGTAGATGATTAATTTTATTGCTTTGACATCTTCTTCCTTTCTTATCTTCTTCTCTTCATCGGTAGTTGTATTTGGTAAATTTTTAGTTACCACATCCAAAAGTTCATCTTGTTCAAGGGTGACCTGAAGCCTTAATTTCCAAGAGTTGAAGTTGCTTGCTCCATCAAACATATCTTCTACTAAAGTTATGCTTTTCATTTGTTTGGATTCTTCAAACTCTCGTCAACTAGATTTAGAAAACCTAATGATTAGGTTGGATTAGTAACCTTGGATTTTGTTGGGCTTATGAATACCAACAATAAACTTTGAGAGTTTAATAAAAAAAATTGTTGAGTTGAAAACATTTCTTTAAGAAGTTGCAGAAAACCTAAGATCAAGATTCTGCAGAAAATCTCAACACCCTAGAAACCCTAGGGAAAAAAACTCAAAATCCTCAGAATTTTATTTTGAAGGTCTCTGGAGATGCGCTGAGGAGTGTCGTACATCTTGGTCCAAGTTTTATCTCCAACATCCACTTGTAAAGGGGTGAAAAAGATGATCAAATGAGGCTCATATGGATTTATGCAGAAACCCTAGAGGACGTACAAAACTACAGAAGAAGGACAATTTCGCTTTTTGAATGCTTGTGCATAGGTTCTTCAAGACCTATGCTGTTATACCATGTTGATTTTTTTAATAGACAAGGTTAAGCATGAATTTCATTCCATTTTATCATTTAACTTAACCATAACCAATAATGTTGCAACAACCAAGATCATGAGAAGAAACACCATGCACAAGAACACAAGAATTATCCTGGGAAACCCTTCTCAATAAGGGAAGAAAACTTAGCGAAATTCTTTGCTATATTATTCAAGAGAAAGACCTTCACCACCAAGAAAACCTAGCACACAAGAGGGTGCTTACAAACCCTAGAAGACTAGCACCCAAGAGAGGTGCGCACTTTTCCCAAGTAGATGTACTTGCTGAAATTTCCAAACTCACACAAAAGATATGATTCCTCAATGGGGAATTTACCTTTACTTATATTAGACTTGGCCTATCAAGATGAGTTTCTATTGGCACAACAGGGCTGACCTCTCTATCTCATAATATAATTAATATTAACCAGATTAATTATCTTTTACATTAATTATCAATTACATTAAGGTGGGGCCGACTTGTACCCTTTACATTACAATTAGGGTTACATGCAAGTCTGACTCTTGAACAATATAGCAAGGGATATAATACACCCACTAGTGCTCATCCACTAGGGGCACATCCATAGGGATTTCCATATCTCTGTCTCACTGCATTACACAGAATAACCACTTCTCACTGGTGCTCAACCACTAGGATCACGTTCACATGTGCTCATCCACAGGCACGTCCACTCAACAAATCTTCTTTTCCACTTCATTATACATGAAAGTCATATGGAGTTTCTCATCAACTCTCCACTCAAAGGAGGATATAACATCATCTTCATCTATGTCTCATGAAGATGCACCCAAAACTTTGAGATTTCACACGTTGATCACCTTGTTCTCAACCACAGGCACACCCAACTCTGCAGATCTCCTTTCTCAATGTGTTACATAGGAGAATCATCTAGATTTCTTCTCAACTCTCTGTAAGTAGGATGTTATCTCTATGTTCCATATCTATCTCATATAGGAACCATGAACCCCTCTCAGGGACTCTCTCTCAGGTTTGTGTCCTGGAGAATGTCTCACGTAGTTGTAATCATCAACACTCCCTCTCAGCTAGGGAGGCATTCTTCATCATGCCAAGTCTCACATGGATGTACTTTGAACTTTTTCTTGGTTATAGTTATCAACACTCCCTCTCAACTAGGGATGTATCCTTCACCAAGTTAATTTGGTGAATATGTCTACAATATGCTCATGTGTAGGAAGGTACTGCATGTGTACTTATTTTCCTCTGCATCATGTCTCTGATATAATGATATTTTATCTCAACGTGTTTCAATCTATCATGAAACACTGGGTTCTCAAAGAGATTTACATATAACTTTGGTTATCATCATAGGATCCATATCATGATCAAGTAAATATGTCAGAATCTTGTGAAGCTATATTGCTTCACACACTCGATGCTACATACTCTTCTTCTGTGGTAATCAAGGCCACATAGTTTTGTTTTGTTGCATCGGAAATCATGGAAATATTCACTGTAAGACAATAACCATATGTGATCTTATGTTCCATTGTACTCTTTTCTCATTCTGTATAGGCATATCCATGAAAACTCATTTTCACAATTGGAAGCATATCTCAGGCCATATCTAATTGTGCCTCATGTGTATCTCAATACATGCTTTATTGTTATCATGTGAATATGTCTTGGCTATATATAGTGCTTTGTGTTTCTTGACACTTCCATCAGCTCCATGCTTGATATTATATATACACTTGGAAGTCACCACAGACTTCCCTTCTGGTCTCTAAACAATATCTTGTACATCATTCTTTAAGATATACTGGTATTATTTTGTTATGGTATCTTTCCATACTTGTTATCTTGTTGTCCTTTGAGGGCCTTGTATGTTTATATGTCTTCTAGCATAGTTTTGTCGACTCTGAGCATGCCTTTTATGCCCTACTGTAATATCTTTGGTCGTATCAACTGGAGTCGTTGAATTTGCTGGAATATTGTTTGTCTTCCTCTGAACTGTTGAGGATATTAACTCTTTATTTATTTTACTTTGTTTTGACTCCCTATGAGTCAACTAACTCTATCTGAAGTCTGAAGTAAGGGAATCTTCTTTTATTGTTGTAATGTCCCCACTTTGGGACATCATCACAGGGCAGAGATTTATGATGACCAGAGTAGCCAGATGGGTGCTAGAGCGAGTACAAGGGTATTTGAGAGGCATTGTGGGGTCTAGCTTGCATTGATAATCATATTCCATCATTATGAGCCATTCCGCACATGTTGGCTTTGGTTTCGTTGCATTCCGATGATTTCCATGATTTTGACTATTTTGAGCTATAAGTCAATGGAATTCATTGAAGAGGTCATTTTGGGCACATTACTTGGAGG
>ML825674.1:107743-131248 GCA_009831015.1 Picea engelmannii | reverse complement strand
GGCGCCTCTCTATAATCTGGCAAGGGTGAATTTCTTGCTGGATCCATTTGATTGTGCCTAAATTTTCTTTGCAGGATTTCGGAAGAGTAATAAAAAAGATGCCTTTGAGTACCCTTATCCTACTCCCTAATGGCTCGCCATGGCCGAGCATTAAAAAGTAAGGTACTGTATGCAGTCCCTGGGACAAAAGGCTGGATTGATGAGTTGCTCAAAAGCATCCCTCATCACCAATCCATCATCCATTTGAATTCTCTCCCTGTTGACTTGCCTTGTTGGTGGTTTAAATGGAAGTCTTCTGTGTTCAATGTACAATCAAGCACTGAGGGACTGATTGAATTCTGGGGTTTTGTTTTATATTGAACTTTTATGATATTCTTGAGCAGGCTGATAAGGTGTGGATAGAACTTGAAGGCTACAGAAAGAATCTAGCTCGCGCTGAAGCTATATTTGAAAAGTCTATGACAGTGAAGACACCAGAGGGAACGCGGCCATTTCACAGGACAGGAACTTTCGGACTCGTGGGAAAAAAAGTGGACTCTATATATTTCTACACTAAGAAGATTGAGGATTTATCACTCAAGCTGGAAACAAAACAGAAGATTACACTGACAGAGAAGCAGGTTGCAGCAGCCTTTATAATTTTCAATAGTAGGCCTACTGCAGCAGCTGCAGCACAGGTTGTCCATTCACAGCTTACCGATACATGGACTGTAATGGCTGCTCCTGAGCCTCGCGAAGTAGTGTGGAAAAACCTTGCCATTCCCTTCTATCAGAGGATGATTCGACAGAACATTGTGTACATTATTGTGTTCCTAACTGTTGTTTTCTACATGGTTCCCATCACCTTTATCTCTGCACTTACAACCCTTGATAATCTAAAAAGACTTCTTCCCTTTCTGAAATGGGTTGTGGATAAAAAAGAACTTAAAAGTGTCCTCGAAGCTTACTTGCCTCAGCTTGCTCTGATTCTCTTTTTGGCTTTCTTGCCTACAATTCTCATGAGCCTCTCCAAGGCTGAAGGGATTCCTTCAGTAAGCCATGCAGTAAGAGCTTCATCTGGAAAGTATTTTTACTTCATAGTGTTCAATGTTTTCCTGGGAGTTACAATAGGTGGCACCTTGTTCCAGTCACTCAAGCAGGTTGAGAAAGAACCCAACTCAATTGTTAAGCTTCTTGGCAGTTCTCTTCCGCCCAATGCTTCCTTCTTCATTAGTTTTATTGCTCTCAAGTAAGATGGGTTTCTGGTCTCTTACTTCCAATTCCATGAAACTGTTTTCTAGTTCTCAGTTTCTGAATGAATTCGTTGTTGGCTTTTTATGGATGAGATGAGATTTCTTCTTCAGGTCTCAATGTCTAAGTGCCTTTGTATGGATTGTCTTTTTAAACAGGTTTTTTGTAGGCTACGGGCTTGAACTTTCTCGCTTGGTGCCGCTGGTGATATACCATCTCAAGAGGAGATTTCTTTGTAAGACTGAAGCAGACCTACAGGAGGCTTGGGCTCCTCCTGGTTTTGATTATGCTACCAAAGTGCCAAATGACATGCTGATTATCACCATTGCTCTATGCTATTCTGTTATTTCTCCCATGATCCTTCCTTTTGCTATTCTGTACTTTTCTGTGGGATGGTTGGTGCTTCGGAATCAGGTGATTCTCTCTCTCTCTCTCTACATAAACCTGCTTGTTTCTAACAAAGAGAGAATGGTGCATCCAAAATTCATATAAAACAGTCTCGTGATAATAAGAGAAGCTAAGGGAGGGGTTCAGAGCAGCAGATATGCACTGCTGCAAGAAAAACAAACTGTAAGTTTGAGGTGTTGCGTATTCTAACCTCCTTTTTTTATCTGTGTGCAGGCACTGAATGTATATGTGCCCTCTTATGAGAGCAACGGGCGAATGTGGCCTCATATGCACACCAGGATTCTGGTAGCTTTGATCCTGTCCCAGATTACCATGATTGGTTACTTCTCAATCAAGAAGTTCTTTTACTCGCCCTTGCTCATCCCACTTCCCTTTGTATCTCTAGCATTTGGCTATGTTTGTAGAAAACGCTTTTACACCTCCTTTTGTATCACTTCCTTGGAGGTGGCTTGCAATGACGTAAAGGAAGTTCCGAGCTTGTTCTCAGTTGTGGAGGCTTTTACCCCTCCCTGCCTGCTTGTGAAGGATGATTTTGATGATGTTGAGCAATACGAGGATGCTCGGTCCACCATTTCCTCAAGGACGGCCTCAATTGCTACACCCATTGCTTGACCAACCATACCTAATTCAATTTTTCCAATTCATTCTGTAGACATCATTTTGAGGCAATCCTTATTCATTATTTCACAGAAATAAGGCTGAATATTCTTCTGTGCTGATTGTTGTTGTACTCTTTATAATGGTGGAAAATATTCCGAGCTTATGTTAGGCCATTTAGCATTCTTGAGGCTATTTTTCCGAGTCTAAATTTTTTAGAGGAAATTAAAGTAAAATACTTTTAGCAGAAGTATTGAAAAGGATGACGAGGTACTTGATGGTACCAAACACATTAATAGTTGATTACAGTTATCTGAACTTAACAGCTTTCATTCAACAGAATACATTGCAGAGACAAATAAACTAGTTCTAAATTTATTTTAATTTATGGTGACTGCTGATACCAAATTTTTCATCAGGTTATGCTCAATAGTATACAACTTTTAATGTAACCAGAACTTCTATTAGACCTTCTTGAAAAATGATCACTGCTATGCATTGAAATAAAAGTACTCAAATTGTTCACGCATGAGAAATGGTGCAAAGTTCTTTGCAAAATAATCCAGATAATGAGAATTTGAGAATAGCCTCTATGGAGCTAAAAGCTGATTTAAGTACATATCAAATTTATACTGAAAATGGATGGAGGGAAGAGCTGATCTTAATTGGTTCAAGAAAGGACAACTAAGATTCAATATATTTATGTTATACGCTTAATGCTAAGAAGCAAAGGGAGTTTATCATATCCTTGAAGATGAGGAATGAGGAATCATATTGTTAATGATCAAGAAAAGATAGTGGATGCGTTCACAGAATTTTATGATTTTTTTTTACTTTGCAACCTTTGTCTGCTGAAAATATCTAGGCAGACAAGCTTGTAGAAAGTCACTTCCTTTCACATTACCTTGTAGAAATGTTATAGAAATGGGTAATGCTATTCATTTGGATATTCATGGAAAGCTGCCTGATCCTATTTCTCTTCAATGGTCAATTAGGCAAGGTTGTTTTATCTATTGAAGCTCTACATTATACCAGAAGAGATCTTTTGTAGGCCCCCTCCAAAAGGCCTATTGTTACCTAATTAATAGGAGCTCCTCTCCCCTTTTTAGGTAATTAATCACAGACAAAAATGGATTCCTCCTCTGCTTATTCCTATTATTTGGGTGTACTAATTGGTTTCATTTAAGGAGATGTGGAAATGTCTAGTTAAGAAAATTAATAAAAACCTCGCTAAATGGCATTATAGAGTTTTGTCCTCAGTAAGAGATTTCGAGTTTGTCAAAAATTCCACAGCCTTCCATATTTATTGTGCTTCTTGTTGGTTTTATAGCACTGTTTGTTTTGATAATCTTGAAAAAATAATAAGGGATTATTATATCTAAAGAAGTTGGTTTGTTGTGTTCCATCTCTCAAGGATGCTCCTTAACTCCAACCTTTAATGTTATGATAGCAGAGGCTCATGGGTAGTTGCTAAATTGGAATGCTAGCCTAGAGAAGATTAAGGGAGCTCTACTTCTTAGTTTGCATAAGAGCCAAGTAATGGCCACTTTGTAGATTATTCATTCCTCACAACAAAAGAGGACAACAAGTCTTTCAAAAATGCATTGAAATGACTAAACATATTTTGTACAGCTTCATGCCCCAACATTCAATGGGCCAAAACTATGTGCTATAGACAAAGCCAGGAAGAGCTTCCAAATTGACAAAAAAGTATATGCTACTTGTTGATTCAATTTGGGCATATCTTTATCTTTTTGGGCATCCCCTTTGCCTTCTAAGCTCACCAGAAGAGCTATGACAGTTAGTAATTGAATGGTGTGAGCAAAAGGAAATGACATGGATTACAAAGACAATGTTGCTGGTAGTCAGATATCCTAGTCGCTACACAAGTTTATTATTCCTCATGGTGAGTCCCCTCAATTCCAATTTATGATAGATTATAAAATATTTTGAGATCTTCTCTCTTGGCAAATTTTGAAAGAAAGACATAATTCCTCTGAGTTAATTAAGGCCTTTGGTGCACAACCAAAGAAATGAATGTTGATATGAGCATAGTACCAACAATGCAAATACTCTCACACACAAGAACATAAGAGAGAAAATATGCAAGTATTAGAGAGGAGATTGTTGAAATTGGACACATATCTATCTGTACAATCATTTGTGTTAAGAAATATATATAGAGTACAAAACGATGAGAGAGTCATCACGTTTGACCATGTCTCTAAAAAAATAAAATAAAGTGGGTGAGTTATCAATTTACACAAAGTCAACCAAAAGAAATAAGGATAAAATATAAAATACAAAAGTACAAATATAATACAAGTTCAAACATGTTCACTAGAAAGTCTCATCAATTCCTATTGGTTGAGAGATATTCATCCATAATTTTTGTTGTGGTTGCGGTATTATCATATTGTTTCTATTTGCTTGCATAGGTAAAAATGTTTACACCAAGAACATCACTTATGAACATATACCAACACAATGAAACATATGAAGCATGAAAACATGAGAAGTGCCTTAGTTATCTATGGAGAATTTAAAGTCGAAGCATGAAGTTGACCATAGATATGGTTGCGTGGTTCTTTTGTTTATGGGTCATGCAGATTACATGGGTAATTCTTTGATACTTATGCAAGGGTCCTATACATCGTTAGTGCAATAAATTCTGAAATCCAGTAGTTGCCATGTTGTTTCCATGCAAATTTTAGCTTGGAAACACCTAGTGCATGCAATTTCCACCAATTATGATAAGGCATTGGAGTTATCAAGGGAAATTGTATGAGATAACTTAGAAAACATCTTCACATCCCATGCATGACATTCTCTAAGAAAAATTATAGATTTAGGGATTTCTCATGGGCTAAAAGAGTCCAATGAATCCAAGATTATGTTGCACAAGTGTATCATGAAATTGTGAGTCATTTTCTATAGTTAGTGCATTGTGATTCACTGTGTTGGCATTATCATTTCATCCTTCACTAAGGAGAGAGTTTCTTCTAGCTATTGTCAAAGTCAAAGAGAGATTCTCAAAGAGGATATAACCCTCTTGATGAATGAGCTTAAAGGTCATCCGCATAGCTCACTCTAGGTGACATCGTTGTTATTTGTAATATTCTTTTCCATTTTCATTAATGCAAAGCATCATTAAATGTGCATTTGAACGGTTTACATATATTTCCATTGGATTGAATGCTAACCTACTAAATTCTTGAGAAAATTGTAGTGCTAGTTGTTCGATTTCCATTATCTGTAGGTTCAGAAAGGAATCTCCTTCACTTGGATACATATTCTCTTAGATCCACACAAACAACCAATTCACAAGAGGGCTTCAACAATGATTTTCTTCACTTGTTTCTTTGAATTTCTCTAATTTTCATATTAAGGAAAGTGATTAACTTGGATTTGTTCTCTCACACAACTGTACCCTTTTTACATTCTATTTGCACCAGTAGCTTCAACCTATTGGTTGAGTTCATTTGGTACATCCTTGCACCAAAAACTCACATCATGGGGTACAACCCTTCCAATGAAGGACACAATAATCCTTGTGTTTGGTCTAGTTAGGTTCTTTAGACAAAGCAATATCCTAAGTCAAAAGAGAGTGCTTAAGCTAGTAGTAGACTTCTCTATTGAGGAGAATATGTTCATGAAAAAACATTGGAGGAGTTCCTCTTTTACAAAAGAAAAAATTGAAGAAACACACTGAAAAACAAGAAGGAGAAGTACTGATGTAGAAGAAACATGAATAATAGGAACACAATAATGGAGTACATGTTACCCCCTATTACACACCAAAATATCACACTTAAGTGTCGCACCTATTTACACCTAAGTGTCACAAGTGTCGTAAAGTGTCATATGCACCTTAGTAAGTGTCGCATGCACTTCGTCAAGTGTTGTATGCACCTTACTAAGTGTCGCATGTACTTTACTAAGTGTCTCAACCCCTTGACACCATGAAAGAACATTTGTCATAATCCCTAAGTCATTTTGGAGGAAGAAACCCATCATTTGATAAGCTGAAAACATGCCTTTTACTTGGAATTTTGACCATTTTTTGAAGGGTTCTTAATGTTGATATTATGGCAGCCGCGGGAGGTATTTACCCCCACGTGTAACCCTGATGAGAATAGAATATTCCAAGAAGCAAGAAGAAACCCCAGATAGTTGGTTAATAACCCTAGAAAACAAGTCGGCTCAAGAGAATGATCTATATTAAGTTATTAGCCTCCAAGAGAAGAAGTCGGCCGAGTTAAGTGACTTGGAGGACTATAAATAAAGGGCGCTTGAGCTCATTTGTACACACACCTCATAACTGCATAAGGCAGTGGTGCACACGTTTGAAGAAGGGCTGCAGTTGCAGTTGCTGCAACTGGCAGATTTCGATTTTGACTTGGACTCTCTCTTGGTTATGGTTTGGAATTTATGTTTGGCCCCTTTTGGTTATTCTTGCTTGGTGCGCCACCTTGTTTGGCTATTAAGCCTAGGGTTTTCTTCCAGAATAATTCTTTGTCAAGGTTAAGGTGCTCGGGGGTGGCTTCAACTTATGGTTGGGTCACAATATTGATATATTGTCTATGGTTAAATGAGCACATCCATTACTTTCTAACAGTTTATGGGCCCAGACTATCTTCAGACAGTCTAATCGCTGGAAAATAGATTGGGAGGATTTGCTCAGTTGTAGTTGCAGTTGCAGCCAGTTTTTGCTGCAACAACGAAACCCTAACCCTCCTGTTGAGGCATCTTAAGTGAAGAGATTGAACTAATTTCTGGATAGACTAGTGTGCCCTAGCCTAGCACATCTCCTGGTACTCTCAGCAAGCTAAGACGTCAAGTTTGAGTTTTTGGTCAAAGTTAAAGGTTGACCAAGTCAAAGCAATTATGACTTACTCGATGAAGTCAAAAAACAAGTTAGAAGGGGCTTATAACTTCAGAGCATGGAAAACAATGATTGACCTCATCCTTTCCAAGAATAAAGTGTTGGATATCATGAAAGGAAAGATCGTGGAACCACAGTTCGAAGAAGGAAAAGAGAAGGAACTTCAGAATGTTGCAGTTTTGGAGAAGTTCAAAGACGGTGACATCAATGCCATGAGTATCATAGTGGACTCTATAAAAGACCACTTGATAGCCTACATCTTCCATCTTGACTCATCTTGAGAAACATTGGACAGGTAATGAGTCTGAAGAATGAGCTTCGTGACATGAAAATGAATTATGATGACAACATAACATCATACTTTGTGAGAATCTCTCAGTTAAGAGATCAACTACAAGCTATTGAAGAGATCATTTCAGAGAAGGAACTGGTAATTATAGTACTCAATGGTCTTCCCAAGACATGGGATGCATTTTCCTCAAGCATGAACACAAGGAAGGAGTATCCTACATTTGAATAACTTTGGACTTGCTATGCACACGAAGAATCAAGGATTATTGCAAAAGAGAAACCCCAAAAGAATTACGATGATCAAGCCTTCACAACAAGGTTCAATAAATTCAGGAATAAAAGGAAGTTTGGCTCAAGGAAGAAGCCAAATCAAGAGAAATATATGTCAAAAAAATACAATGCTTCAACTGTCGAAAATATGGTCACTACAAAAATCATTGTCCCGAGCTAAAGAAAAGGAAGGAAACACACGAAGCATCAATTTCCAAAGAAAGGAAACCCTCAAAGAAGACCAAGGAGGATAAAACAGACTTCTTCCTCTAAGATAAGGTAACAATATTCTTCATAGTTCTTGTACATACCATGTTTACATAGTTTCTGTACATATCTTGCATATCTATTTCTTAGAAGATAATATGTTCAAAGAGAAACTATACCTATGGAAGAACAACAAGATAAGGATTTCTATCACGATGACTACAAGTAAGGAAATACACATGAAAGGATGAATTACATCAACAACCCCTGGTAGCAATTCATGTGGAAGCTATTACATAAGCAACAGTTGCAAAATAAGCCGAAATCAGAATCAAACTTGAAGAAACCTAAAAGAAGTAAAAGCATAAATAAGTTAGCAATCAAGAGTAAATTGGAAAAAAAAAACTTGTGACACTTTGCAGAAGACAATAAGGATGCAGATGAAAGTGTGGACTCCGTTAGATGGAGGGAGCCGATTATATAATTCCAAAAGAAGAGCATGCATTCATGCATGAAGAAAGGATTAGGAGGGAGCTAATCCTAAATAATATGATCCATTGAAGATGATGAAGTATCTATCCATGGTAGCAACCATGAAAATAAACATGTGTTCAATGTAACTTTAGAAGAAGTCTTCTTCGAAAAGAAGCCTTAAAGTATCCTTGGTTTTCCATCCACATCCATGATCCTATGATGAAAGGAAGAAGTTGGAATCTTCAGGGCATGGAATCTATAGAAAACTCCATGAACGCAAGAGCTAAACAAAAACATGAGGAAGAACATGAATATTCCAAGAGAGAAAAAAAAGCCATAACAGCCAGTCATTATCACAAGACTACCAGCTTGGTCTGAACCCACTAAAAGAAATCAAGTAGAAGAAATGAAAGTTGTGATAAAGAACAGTGTATGGAAGACTTATGAATGAAAGAATTGCGAGATCCAGAACTAGAGGTTCTCCCAGATGGATGGAGAAGACTATGATGATTGCTTGTTTCAGTAAACCAAACATACCTCTACATGAGCCATTATATCGTCTGCAATATCCATGGGTTGGAGTTTACATCAGATGAATGCAAATACTGTTCTCCAGAATAATTGAACAAAGAGCGTATGTAGAGCAACCTCAAGGCTTTGAGGTATACCAGAAAGAGACCCTTGTATGCAGATGGAAGAAGATCTTGTATGGATTCAAACAACTTGGTGCAAAGTCTCGCATGCATAGCATAAGCGTGGTGAAAAATTTCTATGATAAAGATCATAATGGTTACTTAGAAGTCCAGGATGATAGATTACTAATCCTTGACAAACTCTCATGATGACAGAAGAAGTGCCACATGGATATGTTCCAGTTTGAGCCTTGCCACAATGTTATGATCTAGAAGGAAACAAAAGAGTTGAATCCAACTATGATATACTATAATGATCAATTCTATATGAATCCTTTAGAGAAAACTAGTGTTCCAGAAAGAACAAAGTACATTGAGATCAAGCATTAAATTCTCCGTGATGAGGTCCAGAAAACAAAAGTGGTTCTCCAATATATCTCCACAGATGAGCAGATAAGCAAATATTTTGGTAAAGCCTATGTCCAAGATGAAAGAGTTTGCGTACTCAAGAAACAAGCTGGAGATCATAGAGACGAATTCCTTATTGAAAAAGGAAGAGATGAATACCATGTTGGGAGGGAGCACTGATGTGTTATCGATTTATGGACAGTCATTTTTTAGTTCGAAAAATGGTCTAGGATGAGCAGTTTTCTAGTTCGGAATGTGGTTTGAGATTTCTGATGGACATGCATTTTCCAGTTTGGAAAATGGTCTAGATAGAACGATCATTTTCGTAATGAAAATGGTTCGATGGATTGTTGATGTACCATAGACAATGATTCCCCTTATGGCCAGTGTGGGGTAATGGTCTAGGATAGTCTCTCTTCTTGGAAGTCACTCTTAGTAGTGGTCAAGAAGACTGGTTTGCCTTGCCAAACAATCATTCTTTCGAAGCTCACAATTGTGAGAAGTTTCAAAGAATGGTCTGTTTTGGAGGTTGGTGTAGGACAATCATTTCCTTAGGAAATGGTCTGAATAGTCATTCCCTTGGGAAGATTCATTTTCTACAGGTTTCACTTTGTTTAGTGCCAGAGGAATGGCCCAGATAGGTGAATGGTCCAGGTTCAATAATCAGGGACAGTCATTCCCTAGGGCAGACTCATTCTCTCCAGGTTGCACTTTGTTTAGTGTAAGAGGAATGTCCCAGATAGGTGAATGGTCCAAGCTCAGAAATCCGGACAATTATTCTTCTATGCTTGAGAATAATAGGCCAGATAGCTCATGACTGATGTTTTACCTTCTAAGGGCATATAATCTTCCAGATCTCACAGATGTGAGTGGAAGAATGGCCCAGATGATTCAATTTATATCATGACATTGTTTTTTTGTGCAGGTTGATATGACATGATGCAATTGCTATGGAGATTGTATGTCTCTGGAAAATAGATGTATGCTATTGTGGTAGATGTGTTCCGCTAGTTGTGACTATGTGTCACTGATTAAGTAGTTGTGTACTACTTGGTGTGGTGTACCACTGGATTGTAGTTGTGTACTACTTGGTGTGGTGTACCAATGGATTGTAGTTGTGTACTACTATGGATAGACACAATTGTGTTCTATTGAATGACATTGTTCTGATTGCCATGTAGACCATCAATAGTGTTGAAAATTATTATCATCTAGATGAATAATCAGTGTGTTTGTGGATAGACATTCTCCAGGTAGAGAATGGTCCAGATAGAACAGATTGTTGGTGGATAGGTATTCTCTCTGAAGAGAATGGTCTAGGGTGACAGTTTGTTGACATGACATGGACTCATATTTTTCCTAATGCATAGATTGTGGCCCTATTAGGAAAATGGTTCAGGACCAATATTTTCTAAGGAATATAGGTTGAGACGGATCTCTATGAATTGATTATAAAATAGTCCTAGATTGACATTCCTATAGGAATGGTCTCTGTAGTCCATGGCACAACCTTTAGCATTTGTTGGGATAGTCATTCTTCTAGGACGTATGTCCAGATTAGAAGAATGGTCCTTGTATCACTCCTTGGAGTGAGTGACTTATTTAACATCATGTATGATTACTCAGATGGAGTATGGTTTTGAGAGATGATGCAATTGATGTTATCATATGACACTGATAGTGATGATGGTGATCGTAATCTAATCATGAGACAATCCATACGACTATGATGATGCTACTAGTTCAATGGTATTTTTGTGCTCAAGGCCATTGCCTTCAATACCTCCCTAGCTAGGAGGGAATGTTGATATTATGGTAGCTATGGGAGGTATTTACCTCCACGTGTAACCCTGATGAGAATAGAATATTTCGGGAAGCAAGAAGAAACCCTAAATAGTTGGTTAATAACCCTAGAAGACAAGTTGGCTCAAGAGAATGATTTGTATTAAGTTATTAGCCTCCAAGAGAAGAAGTCGACCCAGTTAAGTGACTTGGAGGACTATAAATAAAGGGAACTTGAGCTCATTTGTACACACACCTCATAACTACATAAGGCAGCGGTGCACAAGTTTGAAGAAGAGTTGCAGCTGTAACTGTTGGAACTGGTAGATTTCAGTTTTGACTTGGACTCTCTCTTGGTTATAGTTTGGAATTTCTGCTTGGCCCCTTTTGTTTATTCTTGCTTGGTGCGCTATCCCTGGGAGAGGTGCACCACCTTGTTTGGCTATTAAGCGTAGGGTTTTCTTCCAGAATAATTCTCTATCAATGTTAAGGTGCTCGGGGGTGGCTTTGGCCTATGGTTGGGTGACAATATTGCTATATTGTTTATGGTTAAACAAGCACATCCATTACTTTCTAACACTTAAGGTCAACATTGAACCGTTAACAACACTCCCCTTCCCATGCTTAGGGAGTGTTGCCAATGCTCTATGTTCAGTTCTGAGGGAGCGTTGCCAATGCTCTGTGTTCAGTTCTGAGGGAGTGTTGATGTGTCAAAGGGAGTTATAACCATCCCACCTTTTTCTAAGGGAAGAAATCCAAGGAGATTCAAGTTTGTTTGGGTCAAGGATTTGAGTCACCCTACTTGGCTACATCCTAGGAAAACCCAAGAAGACAAATCCCAACTTATGGAGTAAAATCCTCAACTATTTCCCAAAATATCTCATAGTGGTTAAGCTTCCCAATCCTATATATCTAGTACATTTCCATGGTGAATGGGGATGGATACATTGAAGAATCATCATTCTGATCTCAAAAAATTCATGCAAGGGCTGGACTAGAGAGCTTGGAGAAGTTGTTGCAATATCAAATGTGATTTGTAAGTGCTTTTGTTGGCCCTTGACCAAGTTTTGGGGGGATCCTTGGTCAAGTTGACCTATTTTGGGACTTAGACAACCTGTCGAAGATGGAGCGCAAGACGAAGCAAAGATCGTGGGATCTCGACCCCTTTTTGGGTCCTTTTTGGGATTTGGGAATATGTAATGGAAATGGGATGTTGACCCATGGGTTTACCCATGTTTAGGCCTATTTTGTAAAGTATAAATAGATGTCTAGGAAATGTAAGGGGGCATAGGCATCTATGTGATGTAAGGATGATAATCTAAGTGAAAGTATGGTTTGAGATGCTCTGTGCATATTGTAGAGCTAAGTGCAAGTGGTTTTAACAGACTGTGAACGACTTTGTGCTAGACCTAGCTCGAGGAAGGAGGATTTGGCGAGGTGTGCGCAGATCTCATGTCCTACGCGGAGTAAGGTTTTTTGTGGCTCTGTGCATGTAGATTACTGATTGAAGCTAATAAAGAAGAGAGTTGGTGGATGTAGCCCCAGGGTGGGGGTGAACCACATAAATATTGTAGTATTCTGCTCTATGCGATGTTCTGATATATTCATGTGTTATTTGCTAAGTGCTTGATATAGATAGATAGATATATATGTTTATGCTTTGTGCTTATGATGAATCTGAATGTTAGATCTGATATAGGTGAATGTGCTTAGTGCTTGAATCTTCCAGATCTGATCCATTTCTTTATGCTAAGTGCTTAAATACATTAGATCAGGGTGAATGCTGTGATGGTCTGTTTTCTCTGCGGAGTAGATATTGGTTAAATAACAACAAACTGATGGTGCTAAGTGCTCTATTAAGTATTATAATCACAGATATGTGTCCTGGCTAAGGTTGCAGACACCCGAGTCCTGCAACCACCACTGCCTCTACCTTTGGTGAGACTTCATCTGCTTTGCAGGTGTTGCTGAAAGGGCTGGTAGTTAGGGTTTTGTTGGTGCGTTGTTGTGGCGTTGAACCGTGGGTCTGTCCCTGTGCCAACAAATGGTTTCGTTGACGGGACTAAAACTGTGATTGCTGGGAACTGAGGAAGACGAAGATTTGTGCAAAGATCCGATCGGAAATAATGAAGCTCTGTGTGTAGATCTGTTGCTCTAGTGCGCAATACTCTACTTAGTTTGACAAGCTTTGTGCTAAGGAAAAGAAACCTGATCTAAATAAAAGAGGTAAGATCTGAAAGCTTTGTACTTTGTAGAAGTAAGATAAGTGGAAATTTTTGTTTCGACAGTATGGATCTAGGTATATTTGATAGATTCTGTCCTAGCTTGAAAACTAGGGTACTAATAGATGAAAGAAGATTTGATATGAGTAGATCTGATAAGAATAGTGAAAAATATGTTATACCTATGCATAGAAAGAATGTTTGGACTAATAAGTGTATGCATGACCCTAGAAATAAATGTCTGTAGGTTAGCTACCATGATTCTAGCTCACAGTGCAGGAAAGGCTAGGGATCATTTAAAAGAAAGAGAGGATTAACCCTCTGTTACAGTTGCAAAAACCGATACATCTTGCTAAGGAATGCCCTGGGAGAAGACCTAGTTGTCTTTGTTGCAAAGATATGGACCATGAAGTATTGGACTGCCCTAGAATGATTGCTAAGATTGAAGAAATGAATAGGAACCAAGAAAACCGTAAGGCAGATCCTGAAACTAAGATTATGACAGAATCCCAGAAAGAATTAGAGAAAGCATTGCTACAGATGAAAGAAACCTTGAATGACCACTGACATGTTGGATTATCAGAGATCTTCAAAGAAAAGGAATGCCTTGAAGCAAGAATAGGAGACTTTGACATTGACTGTGTTCTAGATGAGGAAACACAGGTGAATATCATGACAGAGAGAACTTGGGAAGCTATAGGGAGGCCTGTTATGATTCCCTCATTAGGAGGAATAGGACTATTCAAAGGGAAGTTGATAAACCTATGTGGAAAGCTCACCCGGATATTATGAATGCCAATGGAACTTCGACAGAGAAAGATTTTGAGATTATTAGATTTATTGAGAATAGTGCCCCATTTACCATGCTACTAGGAAAAACTTGGATTGAAAGAAATCAATCCAGAAGGAAAGAAGAAGAAGAAGTTTTAGAACAACAAAAGAAAGACTTAAAATAATTCATGACTAGAAAGATCACATAATTGATTGAAGAACACAATAACATATCGAAGCTATTTAGCACCAGAGATCTAGATGTTGAAGTTTCACAAACACTGGAAGACCCATAGAAGATTGAAGTACCTATTCCAAATAAAGAAAAAGGATCACCCTCGAATCTTAGGAAAGAATCTCAACAACACAAAGTAACTATGCCAAAAGAAGGTAAGAATCATAATAGAAAAAGGCATACCGAGACAAAGCTCACTGGGAAGAAGGCTAGAAAGCTAAGTAAGAAAAGAGTTAAGATTGACAAGTTGCAGAAGGTTCCAGAGGGTACCTCGCAGAAGGAAAATTTGCAAAATTGGAGCTTCGTCGGGATATCATAACAACGACACAATGCATTTCGCCATGACGAAGCAATATAGCCGTTGGGGACATTATAACCATTAGACCAACGCTCCAAACGGGCATAAAGACATTTATGGACAGACAGCTCGCCATCAGACCATTGGGACCGTGCCATAACGAACAAAACAGAGTTAATGAAGGCTTCATACCCGTTGCAAGCGACCCATTGCCGAGTTACCTATTTATCCCATCACGCCATGCATCGAGAAAATTTTTGCCAATCGTGAATTTGAGCTCGCAGACTTGTTGATTTTACACAGTGGTCATTGCACTATTTCCCTCTATCCTATTACTGTGCCTAAGTTACCTTCCGAACCCGAAGATTTCCAACCCTGAGTGTGTATGTCGGCTGGGTTGAGCACTGCTGAGCAAGTTGTTGAAGAAGTTCTGATCGACCTTATGACTGAAAGAGTCATGTCGATGTCTACAAGTGTACAAGCATCATCAACGAGAGGAATGTCAGCCTCTCTATCTATTGCTCACGGAGCCGGACCATCTCGACCATCATATGAAAAGCGAACCAACCACAAGGATGATCTAGCAAATGCCAAATTGATTCTGAGTATATTACCCATGTATATTCCACCTCTGAGCGATGCAATAAATCAAGACAATGTGCCTAGATATTTTGAATACACCTTGGTTACGGTGTACCTCCTTAAGGGGATACACATAGTTCGAGCAGACCAAGATAAGATTGTCACATTGAAGTTTAGCAACTTCAACCTTGGAGATCGCAAAGTCTATAAAATGCTTTCCCCACATAAGTACCTAACCAGAACTAAGGGGAAGAATTCAAAGATAATCCCCCAGTCGTGGACTATGAACCTTGCGCGGTCTACCCTACTGAATGTCAGAAAGATTCCCCACTTCGGACGACACCAGGAGGTGAATGCATGCGTCAAGTTGTTGTTGTCTTGTTACCATGGAGGTTATTTGTGGCTAAACCATCGTATAACGGTTGATTCGACGTTGATCAATCGGATCATGGGCTTGAGTATGCAAGGACCTGATCCACATGAGTTTTACCCCGAAAAAGCCATGGATCACGCTCTAGCATAGAAGATCAAGGACACTTATGGCGATGTCGAGAAGAGAACGTGAGGCTACAAGGTAGCTTCGATCCAAAGTGGTGCAGTGCGCCTCACCTATCAGTTGATTTCATGGAAATTAGTATGAAAGAACCAACCCACCCAAGTCACCGATTTCGTAGTCGACCTCACAGGGAAGTGCGTGGAAGGCATTCAAATGAACTAGGCGAAGTATCTGGTAAACCAGTTGGAACTCGATTGCTGAGAAGCACAAGATCAAGGATATGAATTTCATTTCAGCTGGCTCTTGATCCTTATAGTTTTTATCGCTTGGGAGATGCCGAAAGGTACGACCTTCCCGAACATTGAGCCTTTTGAACCATTGACTACGAAGTTCAGTATACTATGGTATTCAAGTGACATGAATAAACATTGGCAATCAAATGTTGTTTTTCATACCTATTACAATCAACTGAAGATAACCATCCAGTCCGAGCCTTGCATGACTCCGAACACTCTACATCGATTCCAACCTTTGATGAAATTCAGTGTAGATCGACATTTTATTTACATCATAGCGTGCACCGACAAGCACAAGAAACAACTTCAGTCCTACTATAAGCTGACAGAGGAGGACTTGGAGGAGATCACAAAGGACTGATCAAAAGACATCCCTATTCCAGCAGACCCTGTGGAGATATCCGACATCGACAACTCATAAACTACGCAGGATACACCTAGACCTAGCAGAACAAAGAAGACCGAAGAGGTCCAAGAGATAGACAACGCATCCGTGAAGACTGCTTCCACATCACCAGAGCAAGGAGGTGATGGTGAAGAGTTGAATGAAAAAGAAGTCGAACGGAAGCAAGGAGACAAGGTTGATCCCCTGAAGAAGAGGAAAGGTTCGCCTCCAAAACCTTCCTCCCAGAAGAAATCGAAGGCCACTATGACCAAGATGCAGACCATCCTCACCTTCGATGACTTCGACTTCCTCATAGCAGCCCTGCAAGATGCTTCGTTGGAAATATCAGAGAAAAAATATGCAAAGCAAGAGGATATGTATGATCGAATTGAGACTGGACTCCGAGGGGTATAGCAGGCCCTGCAGTCTAGCTGCGCAATCTCTACTACGCCGAGAGAAATAGAATTGGTAGATGAGACAGCTCAACTCCACCGCCTAGCCGATACAGTCAAAGTTCGCCTTCAACGAGCACAAGAAGAAATAGAGAAAGCCACCCAGGATTTGAAACAAGTACAAGGAGTACTCATAGAGAAACGCAGTGCTGCAAAACGGAAAAATCTTGCTCTCCAAGTGAAGTTTGATGATGAAAAAACACAACTACAGTAAGAAAATGAACACTTTCTCGTGGAGCAACTCGAAGTAAAAGAAGGGGTCAACAGAGCACTTCGCTCTGTGATGGTCTTAGAAATCAAGGCAAAAGACCGAGTTATACAACAGGCGAACCAGCTCACAGAAGCCATCCATCAGCTATAACAACGCATAGCATATTTGGAGATACGCACTATACCAGAGACCCCACAAGATGTAAGAGACCAAAGAGAAGCAACTGCCTGGAGCACAGTTGAAAGGCCAAAGGTTGTTACCCTAGAATGCAAGAAAATTACCGATCGTAGTGCCCAAACCTATGAACAACTCATGGAGAACCTAGAATTGAAGGCACTGGAGTCGCAACTCCAAGAAGCGAAGTATCAAGCCGGAAATATATAGGTGCAGTTGAAGTCCCTGTCAGTTGTGGAAAGAATGAAGTGCTCCCAAGAGAAACGCACTGCACAACAACAAATCCATACTATCCAGAGCAGAGTTATGGAAGTAACTGAGAAACTCCAACCCATACAAGACAAGGCCTATCAATTGTTTACAGAAGTAGAAGGCCAAGGAACAGAGCTAGAGTAGGTTGTCACTACAGCTGAACAACATCTAGAGGGACCTATCAACTATGCAATCATCCAAGAGTTCATTGAACATGAGGTCGTAGCACAACAACAAGTCGAAGCAGCTTGAGCCAAGCTCGAGGCATTCGAAGCAGAACTAGTTAGACCAGAGTGACTCGGGATGAGTCACAGGTGAGTGTTGGGGGCATGTTGGCCCTTGACCAAGTTTTGGGGAGATCCTTGGTCAAGTTGACCTATTTTGGGACTTCGACAGCCTTTCAAATATGGATTGCAAGATGAAGAAGAGATCACAGGATCTTGGCCCCTTTTTTGGATTTGGGAATATGTAATTGGAATGGGATGTCGGCCCATGGGTTTACCCATGTTTAGGCCTATTTTGTAAAGTATAAATAGATGTCTAGGCAATGTAAGGGGGGATAGGCATCTATGTGATGTAAGGATGATAATATAAGTGCAAGTATGGTTTGAGATGCTCTGTGCATATTGTGAAAGACTGTAGAGCTAAGTGCAAGCGGTTGTAACAGACTGTGAAAGGCTTTGTGCTAGACCTAGCTCGGGGAAGGAGGATCTGGCGAGGTGCGCGTAGATCTCTTGTCCTACACAGAGTAAGTGTTTTTGTGGCTCTGTGCATGTAGATGACTGATTGAAGCTAATAAATAAGAGAGTTGGTGGATGTAGCCCCAGGGTGGGGGTGAACCACGTAAATACTGTGGTATTTTACTCTGTGAGATGTTCTGATGTATTCATGTGTTATTTGCTAAGTGCTTGATATAGATAGATAGATAGATCTATTTATGCTTTGTGATTATGATGAATCTGGATGTTAGATCTAATATAGGTGAATGTGCTTAGTGCTTGAATTTGCCAGATCTAATCCATTTCTTTATGCTAAGTGCTTAAATACATTAGACCAGGGTGAATGCTGTGATGCTCTGTTTTCTCTGCGGAGTAGATATTGGTTAAATAATAATGAACTGAGAGTGCTAAGTGCTCTATTAAGTATTATAATCACAGATATGTGTCCCAGCTAAGGTTGCAGACACCTGATTCCTGCAACCACCCCTGCCTCTACCTCGGGTGAGACTTCATCTGCTTCATAGGTGTTGCTGAAAGGGCCGGTAGTTAGGGTTTTGTTGGTGCGTTGTTGTAGCGTTGAACCCTGGGTCTACCCCTGTGCCAACAACTTTCTTTATTATATTTCCATTAATATAAAGTTGGCCTATTCCCTTCAAGTTCACGTGTTCAAACATATGCTTGTCTATTGTTGTTTCAATCATTGTAGATAGATCTATTTTTCCTAACCACATATAGTAGAAGAAGGATATTCTTTGTTTTGTGCCTAGGATCTTGGAGATCAAGGTCATAGGTTGGAGCAATGAGGACTACCATCGTAAAAAGGTACACTGCATTCTCTTCCTTCTCATTTATTCTAGTCAAGATAGGTCTAAAGGGACGTTAGTTTCCATTTGTTTTCTTTTGTCTTTGGACCAAAGAAGGGGTCTTGGTCCAAAGGGGAGTTCAACCTATTTGTAGGGTGAGATTTCTCACAACACCCCCTCCCACCTAGGGGTAACTAGAGGAGATCATGTCTCATGGTCTATAATGAAGATAGTGATCCCAATGATGATGATGATCAACATGTCCACAGAGAGCATCCCAACATCCCCCCTTATATGCCTCTTCCTTCATTGTCATGGATCATTAGAATCAATCAACAAGGCTCATTGGGAGATGGTGTTTTACACATTATGAGGTACATTAGTCCTTGTTTCATATAAAGTGTCATATTTAATACATTGGGCATTTGAGTAATGATCATAGGTTGAAGTTGAAAAATGAATCATAAGCTCAAAAGTTATGATTTTTCCCTTGTTTCTCCTTGGTGGCCATCCTAGGCATCCTAGTACCATCTTGTCACTCCTGGGGAAAAGGGGTACTTTTGGTGGTTCCTTGAAAGGGGTAACATACCATTCTTGATCATACTTACCAATTTTCCATCCTTGATCTCTCCATTTTCCCACCTTTTGGGTAATGGTGGTTACATGTACACCAAAAAGGCATGTACCTCATTCTTTTATGAGAAGAAGGGACTAAAGGCCCAGGGGTATATTGAAGTTGGTCAATAATAAAGAAAGAAATGGGACAATGAGGACATTCAAAATCCATAGTCCATACTTGAGCTCTACCCCCTCATTAATAATGATCACCCCTAGTCCTAATGCGAATAAATACATTATCAATGAAAGAGGACTTGAATACATCCCGAATAAAAAATCAAAGGAAGTGCTAATAAATGGTAATAAATGCTTAAAATATTTTTAAGGGGATTTGCAAATCAAATAAATAAATAAAAAGGAAAACAAGGGGTTTGGAATGCAAAAAGCGTTGAGGAAAGGGTAACCCAAAAACCAATCACACCCTCTATAAAGGCACTCATGGAGGTGATTCCATACATTGTCTTGCATGTTAATGACCCCATGCTCATAATTAAACCCCATGAACAAATCACATTCATTATGTATATCTGATGGGTCCTTCTAGAAAATATCTCTCTACTTGGGTACTGCTAATAAGGTCTTTTGATGGTCCTCCTATACTTAAACTTTCCAAATTGCATAAAGTCTTGAGCTAATGTGAAGTTTGAAGGGGATACCCAATGAGAGTTGTTCATTTGGATTTTGTATTAATAGATGGCTTAATTCGTATTATTCTAAGGACTATTTCCCCTTGTGATTGTTGGTTTTACTTGATTCCATGGTTTGGACTAACTTGGGTGCACCTTGCATGGTATTTAGAGGACATCCCTGTGATTTCACCTAGGACGTTTTGTAATTTATGCAAGACATAACATGTGTGATGCAGAGCGTTGGGCCACTTGATGACTTGGATCCCTTTGATACCATCTCTCACACCTCTTGGACTTTGGATGATGGAAATATGAGATTTTACTTTGTAGATATAGTCATTCCAACACACAAATGGGAAAGAAGCCCACACCTTGAGACGTTGTACCCAATGCTTATTGGGCATTAGATGGAGGATGTAGCACTAGCACATTAATATATATCATGTAGAGACAAAATTCTCCTTCATTCCACCTTGGACGTTGAGCATATGGATGATGATGTCATGGATTAAGGCTTGCTTTCCATTGGGGCACTACTTTGATCAATTGGGTATTTGATGATGAGACATGAACTTTGACGAGGATAGGTCACTTTCCACCTTAATTAGCACCTTAATGATGAGGCATGGCCTTTGGAGGCCTCCTACACCTTCCTAGAGTATGACACCACCCATACGTGTTTCTTTGGAGGTATTATTTTGATGTTTTAGCATGATTTTCTATTGATAGAGTCTACTTGAGGGGTCCGCCCCACTTACATCATGGATTCATTATTTTTTTATAAATCTATGTGGACATATGCACTTGGTTACCTTATATATATAGATGGAGTGATCCATTGTATCAAATAGTAACTCATCACTTGTGAATAATCATCACTACTTGTCTTCTCTTCTCTCTTTAATTCGCTTGGAGTACTTGTGCACACTTTGGAAGGAGGATATTTTTGGATGCTTTTCTCTTTTGATGGATGAATATTGAGCTAGGGTTTTCTCATGCATGGTGCTTGATCTAGAAAGTGTTCGTCTTCAAGTTTTAATGCGTGTTCATGGTGTATTATGGTGGATTCTCTATTAAATGGTTAATTGTTGCATGTTACCTTGTATGATAGGTTCAATTTTGTTAGAAACCCTAAGAAGGATTAAGGTTGTTTATCCCCCTCTCTACTTTCATTTATCTTGATTTTTTGAAGCATTAAGACCTAGTCTAGGGGTTAAGATTGTTTATCCCCCTAGGTTTTGTATTTTCTAGTTCAAGACCCAGGGATTAAGATTGTTTATCCCCCTAGGGTTTGACCTATTCCAATTGATATCTTATTGTTATACGCTAGAGAAGAAAATGATTCCTAGGGTTTATGATGGTATATCCCCTCGGTTTTTTTTCAAGAAGTTTGGGCTTGGTTCTATGATGGTATAGCTCCAAGTTTTGATATTCAAATTTGTCTCTTGCCTTTAGAAAGTTTCTTTATGTTTACCTTGACTCCATTTTCCCAAAGAAAGGAAAAAGACACTAGTCCTATTTCTTACAAGTGTTTACAAACTCTAAAAACCTACTCTCTCTCAAAATCAACTTGTTGGGTGGATACTCAACCTTCTCTTTGTGCTCAATATAGTCCATTGACTTGCAAATCAACCTAATAATTTGTTGTTGTTATAAAAGGATAGTCACATCCATTAGGGATTGTTTAAATTGTTGATAAATCACTTAATAATGTGGTTTAAGAAGGTTGAACTCATTGTTTGACACTTGGATATTATTCTACTTGTTATGTGTTGTATTTTAAGAATTTATTGGCAATTTTTAAGGGATGATTTTTTTATTTTTTTTGTCACAAATTTACTTTGCTGATATAAACTATTAAATCATTGAAATATTTATTGTAGCATCCCTCCTTCATTGATAGCTAGTGTTTTGGGGGATTTTATTTCTCTTCTTAGACTTGGTATTGATAATTGAATGTATTGGAACACTTCACACACACATACACTATCAATTACCTTGCTTAAACATCATTTTAACTTTACTTGCCTTCGTAAACCTAATCTATCTCATTAAGTGAGAAAGATAGGGGGTCATAAACTTGCCTCTATCTTTCTATATGATCCTTTTATGTCACAAGGGAAGCCTCCCTTGTGTTGGATATTCACCAAAAACTAAAATGAGGGAAGTACTTGTCTAGATGATAATGACAGCTAATTCCAATTTTTACACAAAACCGACATCCCATGAAAGGCTTTGCACAAGTACTAAATCATGTGATAAATTTTTGGCACAGTTTCCGGGGAGAATTGATTCATTCTTCCTACAAAATTATTTTGGTAAGATTACCCCAAAGCCTTATTCCACAAGCTTACCTGGCAATTCCAGTAAGGGTAGAATCCCTTTGTTTAACCTCAGGGATCCTTGAAGAGATCATATGGTGACACCACTTATGAGAACCCATAGAAATATATATCCTAGTTATCCTCCCATATCTCAAATGGATCCTCAACCATGGGTATCCAATGTCTTTGTACCATTAGAAATGATTGGAATCCAAGTTTTTCCCCATGCCCTTCCCGGGGATGTTGATAATTGACTTCCTAGGTTCTTTGGTGACAATGATGTTTTATCCAAAGAGAATTTGAAATATGTTTATGATGCTTTGGCCCTACACAATACACAATATGAACATTAAGATGTAGTTATGATACTCTTCTCCTCTTCATTGAAAAAATATGCTAAGTTGTGGTATGATAAACTTCCTAGTAAAAGCATAATGACATGGAAAACTCTTGAAAATGTTTTCTTTAAGAAGTGGGAAATTGCGAAATATGGTAGATTTCTTTGGTCTCAATTTTGTCACATCACAAAAGTGGAACAAGAACTTGTTAACAAATTCAATGCAAAATTTGATGCTTTGATAGAAGACTTTCTTGACAACTTTAGGCCCAAAGATGAAGCAATCCAAATACGATATGGCCATGCCTTCCCAAGACTGTTTGGAATCATATTAAGCGATACGTCTCCTAAAAACCTTCTTGAAGCACAAGCGTTGGCATCCCAGATAGAATCCAACTTAGTTACTTTCAAATTGGACAATCATTCTAAGAAAACAAATAACACAACTATGCAAGAACAAAGACTCAAACAAATTAAACAAGCTCAAGAAGTGCTTATAGATAAAATCAATATTCTT
>ML825674.1:85242-99349 GCA_009831015.1 Picea engelmannii | reverse complement strand
AATTTCCTATCCAAATCCATGAACTTAAGAATCGAAGACTTGCCTAACGACACTCTTAAAAAAAGGGTTGTTCCTTTGGAAATGATGTCTAATAGGCATGATATGTATAGATGGAAGCCCATCATTAACCAATATGATGAGGCCTTTAAGTTCAATATCGGCTCTAAAAATGATCCAAGAATGATAAATATAGGAAAGGGTACTACCCTCGTCAAAAGGGAAAGCATAATAAGCCTTATCCGAGAATATAAAATATTTTTTCTTGGACCTATGATGATCTAAAGGAATATAAGGGTGGTATTATCCAGCACACAATTCCTCTCAGAGAGGGAGACAAACATTTTAGACAGAAGCTAAGGCATATTAACCCCATGTTGGCTCACCAAATCCAAAAGGAGCTCTTGAAAATGGTTGATGCGAAGATCATAATCCCCATTAGATATTCCTCTTGGATGTCCAAATTGGTTGTTTTCCAAAAGAAGATCAAAGACATTTGAATATGTGTGGAATTTAGAAACCTTAATCAACTATCACTCAAGAAAAACTATCCTCTCTTGAACATGGAACATTTGTTAGAAAGGGTCACTGGTGTCAGGATGATGTACATGTTGGATGATTTTTATGGGTATAACCAAGTCTTCGTAAAGGAGGAGGATCAACTTAAGACTTCCTTTACCACCCCTTGGGGAAACTTTATGTATTTAAGGATTCCTTTTGGTCTCATGAATGTTGGATCCACTTTCCAGAGAGAAATGGATTTTTCCTTCAGGGATTTAACAAGGAAAATCATAGAGACATATCAATATGATTTAAAGGTTGTTTCCAAGGAAAGAAATGCACACATTTCACACCTTAGTAATATATTTGAGCGATGTAGGAAGTATGTCATTCACCTAACTCCCAAGAAATTGATATTAGGTATCGATAAATGAAACTTTTTATGCCAAGTGGTTTCCAAATAAGGTATCTTAGTTGATCCAGAAAGAATTCAATCGATTAAGAAAATCCCTCCCCCAACTAGTAAGAATTCCTTGCAAGCCTTCTTTGGCAAGATCAAATTTATAAGAAGATTTTATCCAAACTTTGCTGAAAAGGTCAAGCCAATGAATGATTTATTAAATAAATATGCTTTGTTTAGATGGGATGATGGCAGTATAAGATCTTTTGAATATATTAAGGAAGCAATCAATGTGGCACATGTCCTTATTATCCCTCATTATCCCCGAGACTTCATAATTTTTTCATTTGCTTCCCAAGACACTATTGTTGGAGTGTTATTGCAAAAGAATAAGGATGATTATGAATAAACCATTTCCTTCATGAGAAATACCCTTAGGGATGTTGAGATAAAGTATTCTAGCATCAAGAAACAAAATTTTTACTTTGTCAAATCCGTGAATCATTTTAGAAGATATGTCGGTTATAACAAGATCAAAGTATGCGTACCATACCCTGTTGTCAAGGATGCCCTCTCCCAATAAGATTTCCTTGGAACTAGGGGAAAGTGGGTGTGAAATATTTAGGAATATGAATTAGATATTAAACCCATGAATATTATTAAAGGACATGGATTAGCCAAGATGTTGACTGATGGTAACAAAGAAGCCATAAAAATGGTAGAAAATGATCAAATCAATGTAGTTTTGAGTGAGTTAGAACATGATGAATGGTATTTTGACATCATATACTACTTGAAGAATATCTCATGCCTCAAACACTTAGTGGATCATAAGAGAAGAGACTTGGGATTGAAATCCATAAAGTATTGCTTGACTCAAGACGGTCTAGGATGGAAGAACCCTGATGGAATAATCCTTAGGTGTGTGAACAAGGATGAAGCTGATAATTTGCTTGAGGAACTCCATTCAGGACATTGTGATGGTCATTTCACTTCTTGCACCATCACCCACAATATTTTGAGAGTTGGTTATTATTTTCCTACATTGCTCATTGACACTCATTGATATGTCAAGTCCTTCTAGCCTTGTCCATTCTTTTCAAGAAAACAATGATTGTCCACCTTGCCTTTGAAGCTAGTCATCGTTGAGGTACCTTTTCAAAAATGGGGTTTGGAATTTGTTGGTGAATTTAAGGATAACTTCAAAAACAAATATTATTGGGTGTTTCCTGCTACAAACTATTTCACCAGGTGGGTAGAAGCTATCCTAACAAAAAGGGCAACTGAGGAAGTCGTGATTAGTTTTCTTGAAGATAGAATAATAACAAGGTTCGGTGCACCTTTCAAGATCACCACTAATAACACAAAGATATTTATCTCTCTAGATTTAGCAATTTTTTTTTCAAGTATGACATTGTCTTATCTCACTCATCCAACTATTATCCACAAGGAAATCGATTGGCAGAATTTAGCAACAAGAATATGATTAATATTGTCAAGAAGATTGTAGGTGAGAACATGGAGGCTTGGGATAATAAGATCATGTATGCATTATGGGAAGATCATATTACAACTAATAACTCCATAGGGAAAACCCATTGTATCTAGTATATGGATTAGAAGCCAGATTTTCACTAACCTCCATATTCCCACCCTCCAGTTCACACAACATTATATGACAGATAAGGAGGCGTTACAGGGAAGGATTGATCAACTAGTAGAATTGGATAAGTCCAAGAGAAGTGCTTTAGATCAAATGGCAAGGAATCAAGCCAAGATTAAAGGGAATTTTGATCATCGAGCAAGGAAAATGAATTTTGAAGATGGTGACCTTATACTGTTGTGGGACAAGAGGAAACAAAAGTCGGGAATGCACGAGAAGTTTGATATCTTATGGATTTATCCCTACCAAATTGAGAAGAAGTCTAGAATTAAATCCTTCTACTTGAAGACACCCAAGGGAGAGAAGCTACCATTACCTGTTAATGGATACCTTCTCAAACATTATTTTTTAGAAGGAACTTAATTTCTTAGGCTTATCCTAAGAGTAGGGTAGGCAGGCTAGATAAGTCATGTTGTGTGCTTGCTTTATTACATTGTTTTTCTTTGGTTGATGTTATTCATTTCCTTATCATGCATTCATGTTATCTTAGCATTTATATGTTATAAAAAAATTAAAAAATGATATATTGATGATTTTTTTTTTCTTTCTTGCATGGTTTTATATATTGATAAACTAGGGTGGATAACATCCCCCTTCCTTGTAGTACTAGTGTTTGCATGTTAGAATGTAGCAAGATTTTAGAGTGATGCAAGTTGTGGGGCTTGCACTACCAAAGATGTCGAGGTTCTCATGCACTCTATAGTGAGAACATGTCCCTATGTTGGAGCCAGATGTTGTCCCCTCCCACATAGGGGTAACTAGAGGACATCATGTCTCATGGCCCGCAATGAATACCATGATCTCAATGATGATGAAGATCAACATTTCCACAGAGAGAAACCCAACACCCCCCCTCAGATGTCGCTTCCTTCATCAACATGTCTCATCACACTCAATCAACAAGGCTCATTGGGAGATGGTGTTTCTACACATTATGAGGTGCATTAGTCCTTGTTTAATATAAAGTTTCATATTTAATACATTGGGAATTTGAGTAATGATAATAGGTTGAAGTTGGGTAATGAATCATAAACTCACAAGTTATGCTTTTCTCCTTGTTTCACCTTGTTGACCATTCTAGGAATCCTAGTCCTATTTTTTCACTCTTTGGGAAAAGAGGTACTACTGGTGGTTCCTTGAAAGGGGTAGTGTACCATTACTGATCATACTTACCTCTTTTCCATCCCCGATCTCTCAATTTTCCCACCTTTTGGGTATTGGTGGTTACATTTACACAAAAAATGCAAGCACCTCATTCTTTTATGAGAAGAAGGGGCTAAAGGCCCAGAGGTAAATTGTAGTTGGCCAATAATAAATAAAGAAATGGGATAATGAGGACATTCAAAATCCATAGTCGATACTTTATCTTTACCCCCTCATTAATGGCAATCTCCCCTAGTCCTAATGCAAATAAATACATTATAAATAAAAGAGGACTTGAATACATCCCGAATAAAAAAGCAAAGGAAGTGATAATAAATGCTTGAAACCTTTTTAAAAGGACATGCAAATCAAGTAAATAAATAAAAAGGAAAATAAGGGGTTTGGAATGCAAAAAGAGTCAAGGAAAGGGTAGCTCAAGTGCCAAGCACACCCTCTAAAAAGACACTCATGAAGGTGAATCGATACATTGTCTTACATGTTAATGACCCCATGCTTAGAAGTAAACCTGATGATCACCTCACATTCATTACATATCTCTAATGGGTCCTTTCAATAAATATCTCTCTACTTGGGTACTGACACACCTAATAGGGTCTTTTGATAGTCCTCCCATACTTAAAATTTCCAAAATGCACGAATTCTTGAGCTAATGTGAAGTTTGAAGGGGAGGCTCAATGTGATTTGTTATTTTGGATTTTGTATTAATAGATGGCTTAATTTTTATGATTCTAAGGACTATTTCCCCTTGTGATTGTTGGTTTTACTTGATTCCATGGTTTTAACTGACTTGGGTGCACCTAACATGGTGTTTGGAGGATGTCTCTGTGATTCACCTATGATGTTGTGCACTTTATGCAGGAAATAACACATCTGATGCAAAGTGTTGGGCCACTTGATCACTTGGATCCCTCCAATATAGACTTTGACACCTCTTGGACCTTGGACGATGGAAAAATGAGCCTTTACTTTGTAGATATAGTCATGCTAGCACACAAATGGGAAATAATCCCACATCTTGGGGTGTTGTACCTGGAGGTTATTGGGATGTGGATGGAGGATGTAGCACTAGCACATGATTGGATACCATGCATAGATTATATGCACCTTCATTCCACCTTGGACACTAGTCTTTTCACCTTGGATGTTGAGCATATAGATGGTGGCGTCATGGATTAGGGATTTCTTTCCATTGGGGCACTACTTTGATGAGTTGGGTCTTTGATGAAGAGACATAAACTTTGACGTGGAGAGGCGACTTTCCACTTTGATGATGGTACATGGCCTTTGGAGGCCTACTACACCTTCCTAGAGCATGATGTCACCCACATATGTGGCTTTGGAGGGCTGATTTTGATGTTTTAACATGATTGCCTATTTTTAGAGGCTACTTGAGGGGTTGGCCCCACTTGCATCATGGATTCATTGTTGTTTTAGAAAACTATGTGGACATATGTTTTTGGTTACCTCTTATATATATGTTTTTGTTTTAGAAAACTATGTGAACCAACATCACTACTTGTATTCTCTTCTCTCTTTAATTCACTTGGAGTACTTGTGCACACTTTGGGAGGATGATATTTGTTGGATGATTTTCTCTTTTGATGGATGATTGTTGATATAGGATTTCCTCATGCATAGTGCTTGATCTAGTGAGTGTTCTTCTTCAATTTTTAATTCTTGTTCATAGTGTATTATGGTGGATTCTCTATTAGATGGTTAATTGTTGCATGTTACCTTGTATGCTAGGTTAAATTTTGTTAGAAACCCTAAGAGGGATTAAGGTTGTTTACCCCCCTCCTTACCTTCATTTATCTTAATTTGTTGAAGCATTTAAGACCTAGTCTAGTGGTTAAGGTTGTTTACCCCCCTAGGGTTTGTATTTGCTAGTTCAAGACCTCGGGATTAACATTGTTTATCCCCCTAGGGTTTGACCTAGTTCAATTGATATGTTGTTTCTATATGCTAGAGAAGAAAATGACACCTAGGGTTTATGATGGTATAACCACTAGGGTTTGTTTCAAGTAGTTTGGGATTGGTTTTATGATGGTATAGCTCCAATTTTTTATCTTCAAACTTCTTGCATTTAGAAATTTTATTTGTGTTTACCTTGAATCCATTCACCCAAATAAATGAAAACAAGACTAGTTCTATTTCTTACAAGTGTTTTGAAACTATAAGAACCTACTCTATCTCAAAAGAAACTGGTTGGGTGGATACTCAACCTTATCCTTGTGCTCAATATAGCCCAACAAATTGAAAATAAACCTAGTAATTTGTTGTTGTTATAAAAGGATAGCTACGCCCATTAGGGATTATTTAAATTGATGATAATTCACTTAATAATGTGGTTTAAGAAGGCTGAAATCATTATTTGACACTTGGATCTTATTCTACTTGTTAAGTGTTTTATTTTAAGAATTTATTGGCAAATTTTGAGGGCTGATTTATTTTTGTTGTTACAAATGTACTTTGCTGATATAAATTGTTAAATCATTGCAAGATTTATTGCAATATCCCTGCTTCATTGATAGCCAATGTTTTGGGGGATTTTATTTCTATTCTTAGACTTAATATTGATCATTGAATGTATTGGAACACTTCACACACACATACACTATCAATTACCTTTACTAAACCTCATTTTAACTCTCCTTGCCTTCCTAAATCTAGTCTATCTCATTAAGTGACCAAGATAGGGGGTCATAGACTTGTCTCTAGCTTGCTATAGGATCCTTTGAGGTCACAAGGGAAGCCTCCCTTATGTTGGATATTCACCAAAAACTTTTTGGGTATGTGTCATATTCTTTGCATGTGTGTGTGGGCATGTCAGATTCGAAAACTACTTCTGATGATATCAACTTCCTTCACTTTTTGTGTCGTGTGCATCAGGCACTTTTCTTGGGGGTCCCAGGGGGAGGATTGGCCCCCCTGGTTATGCGTAGTGTTCAAAATACCTAAAATATTGTATATATTGTATTGTGAATGGTGAAATTAATACAATGAAGAGTTGAAAGGTGCAACACCAAGGAAGGCTGGTTTTCTCTCGGTTAAGGGTTTCCAGTGTAAATCTCTGTGTACTGTGTGTATGCACCATTGATTAATTTTTGTTTTACTTAAGAATTTGCATGCATTTCTTTACTTCATAGGTTTAAAACTTACATGTGGTATCAAAGCTTATTTTGGCTTCAGGGGGACGCCTTTGTTGTTGAGGGTTTGGCTCAGTCTTGATAGATCAAGTTTATCTTGGATCTATGATAAACCTGCGTTCAGTGGGAGCTTTTGCAGTGGTGATTTAAGTGTAGAAATAGGAATGGTGAGCTCTTCTAGAATCCATGGTGAGAAGTAATGGTAAAAACTTTGAGCTATGGAAGCTCAATATGGAGGACCTTATTGTAGAAAAATAACAATGGATCATTGTGGATCCTGGTACACAACCTACTGGTATGTAGTCTATTGGCACACAGTCTACTAGTGCACAATCTTCCAGTACACAAACTACTAGTACACAACCTATTGGTATGTCGAAGGAATATTGGGAGAAGTTGGATAGAAGAGAAAGGAGTACTATTCAACTCTGCCTAGCATATTCGATGTTGTTGAATGTATCAGGAGAATCTATAGCCAAGGAACTATGGGATAATTTAGGGAATTTGTATAAATCAAAGTCCCTGGTAAACAATTTTTTTCTTCGAAAGAAGTTGTATCATATTAGGATGGAATATGGAGATTCTGTGACAAAACATCTAAATGCCTTCAATACTCTGGTAAGTCAACTTGTCTCTATTAATATTACGATTGTAGAAGAAGATAACTGTATTACTTTGTTATGTTCTTTGCCAGACTCTTGGGATAATCTGTTGTAGGAATTGGTAGTACAACTCAATCTACATTGAAGTATGAGGATGTAGTTGCATCCTTGTTATTTTAAGAGATGAGGCATAAAATAATGGATGGTCAGAGAACATATGATTTATTTGTAAGAGGCTATACCCAAGACAGGAATCCTGGTAAGTCTTCGGGGGGGGAGATATAAATCTAAAGGTAGATATAAGTCTCCAGGAAAATATTTGAGGAAATGTTGGAAGTGTGGTAAAGCAGGGAATTATAAGAAAGATTGCAAGTCTAATAATTTATATAAACCAAATGGATCTGATAATGCCTCTTCCATAGAGGTGAAAACCTCCACTGGAGAAGGAGGTGATGTTTACATGGAATCTACAGGTACACATGTAGACCATGGTGTATGGTTGATCGACTCAGGTGCGTCATATCATATGACTCCTCACAGGGAGTGGTTTTGTGAATATGAAAAATATGATGGTGGTGATGTATTCCTAGGAGATGACTCGAGAACCAAAATCATGGGATGTGGAAGGATTAAGTTGTTGCTAAACGATGAAAGGATTAGAACTCTCCCTAGGGTTCTGCACATTCCAAAACTAGCGAGGAGCCTACTATCTGTAAGCAAGTTGGATGATGCAGGTGTGGATACTGTATTGGGAAAAGGAACTTGCAAGATGGTACGAGGAGAAATGGTGTTGATGAGGGGAGTTTGATGTGGAAATCTATACAAGTTGTTGGGAAGAAATTATACTAATGGGTGTAACAATTATGTTGTGCCTGAGCAGATAAATAAAGAAGAAAATACCAATATTGTCCATGGAAACAAGACCATGTTGTGGCATCAAAGACTAGGGAATATTGGAGAAAAGACCCTTCAAACACTACATGGTAAAGGTATGGTTGAAGGTATGTCTAATTTCACTCTGGATTTTGGTTTCTATGAACATTGCATATATGGTAAGCAGAATCGAGTAAGATTCCCTTTTGGTGCTACAAGAGAAAAGGGGATCTTAGAGGTGATACACAGTGATGTGTTCGGACCTGTGCCTATTCCATCACTAGTTAAATCTGTGTATTATGTTTCATTCATAGATGATTTCTCAAGGAACACATGGAATTATTTTATTAGAAAGAAATATGAGGTATTTGATAAATTTAAAGAGTTTAAGGCTCCGGTAGAAAATCAGACAGAGAAGAAAATAAAGGTATTGAGTACATATAATGGTGGAGAATTCTGCAGAAATGAATTTGAATAATTCTGTAAGAAGTGTGGTATAGCAAGGAAGAAGACTACTCCATACACACCTCAACAGAATGGAGTTGCAAAAAGGATGAACAAGACATTGATGGAAAAAACAAGGAGCATGCTGAGTGGTTCTGAGTTAGGACAAAAATTCTAGGCAGAGGCAATGGGTACATCATGTTACCTGGTCAATCGATCACCCTCATCATCACTAGATGATAAAACTCCACATGAGGTATGGAATGGTAATAAACCATCTCTTGAACATCTCATATTGTTTGGTTGTGATTCTTATGTACATGTTCCAAAGGAAAATAGGAGTAAGATGGATAATAAAGTTGAAAAGTGTATCTTTATTGGTTATAAAGATGGTTTGAAAGGTTATAAGCTTTGGAACCTAGAAACTAAGAATATTGTTTATAGTTGAGATGTTGAGATGTTGTTTTTAGAGAGGTGAAATATGTCCCCAAACAAAAATTCCTACCAAGGCAAGAAAAACATGAGAAAATAGAGTTTGATTTGGATGATGCAAAATATGAACCAACTAAAGAAGATGAAGCAGAAGAAGAAGAACCTCATTCCCCAGTATTGAGGAGATTGGTGAGGGAAAGAAGGAAACCAAAAAGGTATGTCCACTTGATTTTTGTTCTAATTTTTCTTTATCTATTACTAATGATGATCCCAGAACTGTCAATGAAGCAGTGGATTCAGAGGATAGTAAACTATGGAAGAAGGTCATGGTTGAAGAAATGGATGCCTTGGATAAGAATGAGGTATAGGATCTAGTTGAGTTTTCAGATGGAATAAAATCTGTTGGTAGCAAATGGTTGTTTAAGAAGAATTTTAATGCAGAAGGAAAAGTGGAGAAATACAAAGCTTGGTTAGTAGCAAAAGGTTATTTCTAGGTAGAGGGAATTGAATTTAGTGATATTTTTTCTCCTATTGCCAAGTTAACTTCTATTGGATTTATTTTATCTATTGCTGTTGCTTTTGATCTTGAAGTGGAACATATGGATGTGAAGAAAACATTCCTACATGGGGATTTGTAAGAAGAAATATACATGAAGTAGCTAGAAGGCTTTGTAGTGAAGGGAAAGAAAGAGCTGATCTGTAAGCTAAATCACCTAGGATGTGGTACCAAAATTTTGACACATATATCCTTGGATTAGGATTTGTGAGAAGTAGGGATCATCACTGTGTATATTCCAAGCAGGTTGGTAATCACTTCATTTATGTAGTGTTGTATGTTGATGAAATGTTGCTGGTAGGAAATAACATGGATTTTATCAAGGAGGTGAAATCACAACTATCCTCCAAATTTGACATGAAGGATCTCGGTGCTGCTAATTTCATTCTGGGAATGGAGATTAAAAGAGATCATGCAAAAAACAAACTCTGGTTGAATCAGAGAAAATATGTTGACACGATATTGCAGAGGTTTAATATGCATGGAAGTAAACTAGTCAAGTCTCCTATTCCTATAGGTCTAAAGTTATCTGCAGATCAGTGTCCCAAGACACATGAAGAAGAAGAGGGCATGTCCCATGTTTCGTATGCCATTACAATTGGAAGTTTGATGTATGAAATGGTATGTAATAAACCGTACATTACACATACAGTGGGAGTTTTGAGTAGGTATATTTCAAAACTAGGGAAGGAGCATTGGACAACAGTAAAGAGGGTCTTCAGGTATTTGTGTGGCACTACCAGTTATGGATTGTGCTACCAATGAAGACTAGGATTGGACAGAGTGTTGGACATACATGGGTTTGTTGATGCAGACTTGGTTGAAGATATGGATCACAAAATATCTACAAGTGGGTACGTGTTTAAACTATTTGGAGGAGCAATTAGTTGGATGAGAAAAAGACAGGTTGTAGTGGAACTCTCAACTATTGAAGCTAAATACATGGCAACCGCTCATGCAAGCAAGGAAGTAGTATGGTTAAAAATATTTTTTTTAGGTATTGGGTTGGTACAACAACCAATGAGATTAGATTGTGACAGTCAGAGTGCAATATTCCTGGCAAAGAACCCTGCTTATCATTTGAAGACAAATCATATTGATGTTCAGTATCACTTTGTGAGAGACATGGTTGAAGAAAACAAGGTGTTGTTTGAAAATGTTGACACTTTGAAGAATGTTGTAGATTCAGACAAATTCTATGAGCACAAAGAAGTTCTCCTGGTGTAGAGTAACAATGGGCATTGCTGCCCTGGATTGTTGACTATGTAATCCTGTGAACCCCTGTATGCAAAGAAAACACCAAGTGGGAGAATGTTGGGTATGTTTTATATTCTTTGCATGTGTGTGTGTGGGCGTGTCGGATTTGAAAAATGCATCTGAAAATCCCAACTTCCTTTGCTCTTTGTGTCGAGTACGCCTGGAGATTTCCTGGGGGAGTCCCAGGGGAGGCCGAGATTTCCCCCCCTGGTTACGCACAACATTCATAATACCTAAAATATTTTATATATTGTATTGTGAATGGTGAAATTAATACAATGAAGAGTTGAAAGGTGCGACACCAAGGAAAGTTGGTTTTGTCTCGGTTAAGGGTTTCCAGCGTAAATTTCTGTGTACTGTGTGTATGAGCCATTGATTAATTTATGTTTTGCTTAAGAATATATATGCATTTCTTTACTTCATAGGTTTAAAACTTACAAAACTAAAATAATGAAATTACTTGTCTAAGTGATAGTGACAACTACTTCCAATTGTTACACAAGATCGACATCCTGTGAAAGGATTTGCACAAGTGCTAAATCCTGTGATAACAATACCCAAAATTGCTGAAATCAATTTTCTTCATAATTGTCACATATCGAAGTGAGTGGAAAAGTGAATCCTTGTTTGAATCAAGGAAAGGATATGGAGGACTATGAGGATCAAGAATTCCTTCATTCTTAAGTTGGAAAATCCCATGATTTGTCTAGAACACTATTGGGGGAGTAGAGAACTATGAGAGAAACTTCAAATGGATAAAAGAGGTAGGTCCATTAGTTACAATGGTACCTGAGATGATTATATAGAAATAATTTTGGATGATTTTCCAACATCATATGTTCACCATGTAGTGTATTTGAAAAACTTCATTGCATCTCAATTATGTGAGCCACTGGAAGAATCAACAATGAAGTATGTATTAGTAAAATATGAGGTGTAGAAATGAATTGTAGCAGGGTTTGTTGTAGCTCATGTGATTCTTTGGGCATGTTGGCATCAAAAATAGGAGAATCATAGGAGAGCGAAGGTGCTAGAGCATGAGGATATTCATGAACATGGGAAAGAGGTGTGAACATTGCAAAACATGTCATAGGGGTGAAGACTTATTGATTGGAGACTAGCGGTTGTTGGTCAACCTAATATGTTTCCTTGAACATGGTCATCATTGTTTCCCACATGTGAATATGAAATTTTTTTGTTTGTCATGCATACACCTATTGTTGTTGTGCATTATCTTTCATAGATTTTTTCATTGTAGGTTTTTTATGAATCAAATATAATAGATCGATGGTTTGAAAACAAATAAGAAAAGCTTACACTCAGTTGGATATCCATTTTTTTCTAGGTTTGTGTGATACAGGTGGATATCGGTGGCCACCCACCTTTTTCAACTGGCTCAAAACAATTTTTTGACAATTTTGGCAATTTACTATTTTTAGCAGTTTTAACTTCCGGGGCTATTTTGAGGGCCAAAATGAAGGTTTTTTGAGATAAATATTCTAAATGAGAGATAAAAACATGATTTATCCCCCAAAATGAATCTCCTCTATGATACCTTTCCAACGGGCTATCATACGCCTAAAACGGAGATCATATGCAAAAGTTACGACTCCGAGAAGTTGATGTACTAACTTACCCAAACAGGGCCCACATGACTTTTGGTGCTTCATCTCCTAGGGTTAGGTTTTTGGATGTCTAGGGTTTTTGGAATTCCTGTTTATTGTAAAAAGGCCTTCAAAGCCTCATTGTAATTATCTTCTTGCGAATGTGAGTAGCCGTCACATCTCTTCTCAGAGATAAGCTGCCACCATTCTAGCGAGTCTTTCACTTTGTATTTTTACAGTCTCTGTACATTTATTTCATTAATAGAAATCGTGTATTATTGTATCTCTGTGACTCTTGTTACATTTCTGATATATCTCTGTTATATTTTTGTCTCTCTTGCAATATCTTTGAATATTTCTATGTTATATATCCACTCTCATTTTGTGCCGAAAATAATCTGGCCCAATGGTATCAGAGCAGGTTGCTCTTGATCGTTTTCAGTGCAAGTCCGCAACGAGGTCTGAGTATATAAATTTGGGTCTCGAGATTGTCTCTTTTGAAGACAATCGCTCTCGCACACCCAAGAAACCCTCCATGGCGGAAGAATAGAAAAACGACGGAGCAGACAATCCTATAAGTTTTTTGCTTGAGCAAGCTCTCACGTGACATAGGGACGAAATGATGGAGAAATTTTCCCACATCCTTCAACGCCTACCGATAGCATTAGGCGCATATTCATCAAGCAACCACTTTGGAAGCACCTTGCCTTTCAAGGTACAAGTTAATTTGATATTCCTGTATTTGAAGGACATATAGATGCATAAGCCCTAGACAAATGGTTAAATATGTTAAAAGGTTATTTCTATGTTCACAATTTTTTCGAGAGAGAAAATATCACCTTCACACTCCTTAAAGATCTCCCTCATGTCAAACATTGGTGGGAAACTTACTAGGATAAAATTTCCACAGAGGAGCCTAGAATATATGGGGCCGAGCCCACTTGGGATTTTTTTGTGGATGCGGTAAAGGAACAATATTACCCTGTTGGAAACTATGAGGACTAGTACATGAGATGGAGAACACTGCGGCAAGAGAGGGGCCAAGAAGTTCCAGAGTTCACCAATACCTTCCATACCTTGCGCACCAAGATGGGTATCAAAGACTTCGAGTGACATTTGGTTCTGAAATACCGCGGGGCTCTACAGAGATACATCCAATCTGAAATGGATTTTCTGGACATCTCATCACTCGGTTTTGCTTATTGATATGCTGTTAAAATCGAGAAAAAGTTTAAGCACCAAAAAAAATGGGAGTTCGGATCTGCAAATCCGCAACAACCAAAGTATGAGAAAGATGTCCCTAACAAACAGTCTCCCGAAAACCAGTCCAAGCCACAAGAAAAGAAGGGTCATGGGAAGACAAAGAAGGACACTAGAAAATGGTGTGATTTCCATAAAATCCCCTGGCACAACACCAATGAATGTCTCTCAAAAAATTCATTGGTGGTTGAGATCAAAGACAAGGAGC
>ML825674.1:64020-85142 GCA_009831015.1 Picea engelmannii | reverse complement strand
CATAATATTAACACTCCCTCCTAGCTAGAGAGGTATTTACAGGTAATGGTCTTGAGCACAAAATATACCATTTACCCGGTAGCATCAATATAGTCATCTAGACTATTTCATGACTAGATCATGAGCATCACCATCTCCATCAGTTGCATCATCTCTCGAAACCATACTTCATCTGAGTAGTTAGATATGATGCTGGATAAGTCACTCTCACCATAGAGTGATACAAGAGGAGTAAAACATATGAACTGTTTTCCGTCTAGAAAATCTATGTTCATCATTCATCTGAATGATCATTATCTCCAATAAACTGCTAATAGTCTTCAAGGCAATTAGAACAAGGATAGAACACACTTGTGTCTATTCATAGTAGTACATAACTACAATCCAGTGGTTCACTACCACATCAAGTAATACATAAGTACTTGATCAACAACGTATGGTTGCAAACGGTGAAACATATTCACCACAATAGTCCTCATCTACTGTCATATAGTCTTCATAACAAACATTTGAGAGCATCCTGCATAGAAACAATGTTATGATAGAAACTGTATAATCTGGTCCAATCTTTCACTCATGTCTGTGAGATCTGAAAGAATGTCTGCCACCACAGTAGTCTTCATCTGCATAGAAACAATGTTATGATAAAAACTGAATCATCTGGGCCAATCTTTCACTCACATGTGTGAGATATGAAAGAGTGTCTGCCCTCAGTATAGAATATCAACAATAATCATCTGGGCCAATATTTCACTCATGTCAGTGAGATTTGAAAGAATGTTTGTCCTCAATATAGAATATCAACAATGGGATATCTGCCCCATTCTTCTCAACCAAGGAAGAAGGATTGTTTCTGATTTCTGAGCCTGGACCATTTCTCACCCTGGGCCATTCCTCCAACACTAAACAAAGTGTAGCCTGGAGAGAATGAGTTTTCCCTCGAGAAATGCTTGGACCATTCCTTACCCTAGGCCATTCCTCCGACAGTAAACAAAGTGTAACCTGGAGGGAATGAGTCTGCCCTAAGGAATGACTATCCTGGACTATTCCCCACCCTGGGCCATTCTTTCAACACTAAACAAAGTGTAACCTGGAGAGAATGAGTCTGCCCTCGAGGAATAACTGTCCCTGATTTCTGAGCCTGGAATACTCCCCATCCTGGTCCATTCTTCCGACACTAAACAAAGTGTAACCTGGAGAGAATGAGTCTTCCCTCGAGGAATAACTGTCCGGACCATTCCCCACCCTGGGCCATTCCTTCGACACTAAAGTGTAACCTAGAGAGAATGTATAACCCTCGAGGAATTTCTGTCCTACATCAACCTCCAAAATGGACGATTCTTCGAAACTGCTCACAACTGTGAACTTCGAAAGAATGACTGCCCAGCAAGGCAGACCATTCTACTTGACCACTACTCAGAGTGATTGCCAAGAAGAATGACTGTCCTAGACCACTCCCCATAATGGGAAGTCGCTGTCTATGATACATCAACAATCAATCTGCCTCCCATGTTAACTACAATGGGAAGTCACTGTCCATCATAAATCTCAATCCACTTTCCAAACAGGAAAGCATCTGTCCAATCTGGACTATTTTTCAATTGAAAATAAATGCTCCCTCCTAACTGGAGAGTTATTTAAATCACAAAAATAAATGTTTGCGTACCTTCTTGTAGTTTGGAGAGTTTTCCCCTTCCAGCTAAGAGAGTCATTTCCACGAGCTCTAGCTTGAGTATGCAAGTTATTTCATCCTGAACAGAGGCTTTACCAAAATGTATGCTTATCTGCTCATCTTTGGAGATATGTATTGGAGAAATCATTTTCTTCTTTCTGGACTTCATCATGGGTAGTGTAATGCTTGTACTGTAGTTTGGAACATTGTGAAGGCTTCACGTAGATCTAAATAATAGAGTATATCAAAGTTGGAGAACTGGAACATATCCATGTGGCACTTCTTCTGTCATCATGAGATTTGATCTTCTGAGTAGTCATCTTGATGTTATAGGAAATCTTCACCACGCTTCTGCTATGCACTGGAGGTTCTCCACCAAGTTGTCTTCTTCTTATCTGCATACAGGAGTCTCTTTATAATATGGCTCAAAGTCTTGAGATTGCTCTTTATACTTTCTTTATTCAATTTCTTTGGAGAACATTCTTTGCATTTGTTTGATGTGGAATTTCGAATCATCGATGTTGCGGATGATATAATGACTTATATAGAGATAAGTCTGGTGTACTGGAACAATCAATCATCATAGTCTTCTCCCTCCATTTGAGAGAACCTCTGGTTCTGGGTCTTGCAATGCTTTCATTCATAAGTCTTCCGTACACTGTTCTTCATCATGACTTTTAGTTCTTCTGCTTGATTTCTTTTAGTGAGTTCTTATCAGGCTGGTAATCTTGTTATTCTTGATACACTGACTGGTTGTTCTTTTTCTGTCTTGGAATATTTATGTTCTTCTTCATGTTTTTCTTTAGCTCTTGGGTCCATGGAGTTTCTTATAGATTCCATGCCCTAGATATTCCACTTCTTACCTTCATCATCAGTTCACGGATTTGGATGGACAACCAGGAATACTTTAAGGCTTCTCTTCGAAAAGGTATTCTTCTGCGATTGAGCTGAACACGTACTATCTTTTCATGGCTGCTACCATGGATATATATATTTTTCATCATATTCAATGGATCGTAGGATTAGATCCCTCCTGATCCTTGCTTCATGTATAAGTGCATATAATCTGCTCCCTTCATTTGACTAAGTCCATGCTTCAATCTCCATCCTTATTGTCTTCTACAATAGAGTCCACGCTTCCATCTACAACCTTATTGTCTTCTGTAATATATAATTGGCTCTCTTGTCTAACAGAGTCCATGCTTCCGTCTTGTCTTCTATAGAATGTCATGATTCTTTTTCCAGTTTCCTTTCGATTGTTGACTTCTTTTTGTCTTTGCTTTTTCCAAGTCTCTTCAAGATTGATTCTGATTTCGGTCTTATCTTGTAATGTCTTCCACATGATTTGTATTTAATCCTTTCATATGTATTAACTAATGATATTCATCCTTGTCTTGTTGTTCTTTCATAGGTATAGTTCTTCTTGGAACACATTATCTTCCAAGAGATAGATATACAGGATATGTACAGAGACAATGCAAGCAAGATATGTACAAGAAAAATAAGAAGAGTGTTGTTACCTTTTAGTAGAAGAAATCTCTTCCATCCTGCTTAGTCTTCTTTGTAGGTTCCTTTTCTTCGGAAATCGATGCTTCATGTTTCTCCTTCATTTTCTTTATCTCAGGACACTGATTCCTGTAGTGATCGTACTTTTGACAGTTGAAGCACTGTATTTCTGAAATGTCTTTTCTTTGTTTTGGCTTCCTTCTTGAGTCAAACTTTCTTTTGTCCCTGAAGTTCTTGAATATTTTTGTGAAGGCTTGATAATCGTACTTCTTTTGAGGTTTTTCTTTTGCATTGATCCTTGATTCTTCTTGAGCACAACAAGTCCAAAGTTCTTCAAATGTTGGGTACTCCTTCCTTGTGTTCATGCTTGCGTAAAATGCATCCCATGTCTTGGGAAGACCGTTGAGTACTATGTTCACCAATTCCTTTTCTGAAGTGATCTCTTCAATAGCTTGTAGTTGATCTCTTAGCTGGGAAATCCTTACAAAGTATGATGTTATGCTGTCGTCATCATTCATCTTCATGTCATGGAGCTCATTCTTTAGACTCATATCTTGTCCAATGTTTTTGACTGAGAAGAGATTCGTTAGGGCGTTGTACATCTTTTTTGATGAGTCAAGATGGGAGATGTAGGGTATCAAGTGGTCTTTTATGGAATCCACTATGATAATCATGGCATTAATGTCAACGTCTTTGAAATTCTCCATAGCTGCAATGTTCTGCAGTTCCTTCTCTTCTCCTTCTTTAAACTCTGGCTTCACGATCTTTCCTTTCACAATATCCAACACTTTATTCTTAGCAAGGATGAGGTCAATCCTTGTCTTCCATGCTCTGAAGTTAGAGGATCCATATAGCTTGTTCTCAGACTTCATAGAGTTCATCATGGCTTGCTTGACTTGGTCAAACCCTAGATTTGACTAGAAATCCAAACTTCACGTCTTGGCCTTCTGAGAGTACCAGGAGATGTGATGGGCTAGGGCGCACTGATCTATCCGGAGATTAGGTCAATCTCATCACTTAAGGTGCCTCGACAAGAGGTTTAGGGTTTCTGCAACTACTTCTGCTGGTAACCCTAGCTGCAGTACTTTTGGAAGTTGCTCCTGCTAGTAACCCTAGCGACAGTTCCTCAACGAGCTCAATATCTAGTGGCTATGTTTCTTTCCAGCGTTTTAGGCTGACTGAAGGGGTGTGGGCCCATAACCTGTTAGAATATAGAAGATGGTGTGATCGTTTTACCATTGACGATACCTTCGTCACCCAACCATAGGCTGAAGCCTCCCTCCGAGCACCTTAACCTTGACTGAGAATTCCTCTGCAAGAAAAACCTAGGCTAGATAGCCAAACAAAGAGTAGTGCATCAATCCCCAAGGATAGCGCATCACAAAAGCTGATCAGATAGTCCCAAACCCTAGCCAAGAGATATTCAAGCCAAAACTGAGAACTTGCTGCTACTGCAGCTGCACCAGCTCTTCCTCCAAACCTGCGCACCAAACTGCAACTGTAGTGCGCACCAAACTGCAGAACTGCAATTCTGATATATGACAAATGAGAACTGGTGCCATGTATTTATAGTGGTTCTTCCAATTTTGCTGGGGCCGACTTCTCCTTCTGGATAAGTGTCTGTTCAATATATTATTATTAATTCTGGCTAACTTCTTCTCTTGGAGGCTAATAGCCTAATATAAATTATCTTCTTGAGCCGAAAAGGTTTCTAGGGTTATTAGCCAACTCATTAGGGTTTCTCTTGCTTCCCAAAGTCTTCTATTCTCGTCAGGTTCACACGTGGGGTTAAATACTTCCCGCAGCTACCATAATATTAACAAGATCATCGACGCAGACCCCACTTCTATTGTCACAATGACAACAATTCAACCAGAAGAACCAACAGATCCAGAAGAGGGGGGGCACCTTTTTCATTCAAAGATGTGGGTGAAGGGGACCCCACTGCATTTTATTGTTGATAGCAGAAGCCAGAAGAACCTCATCTTAGCAGAGGTCACCAACTAGTTGGGATTGTTGAAAACACCACACTTGCAGCTATACAACATCAGGTGGCTTTGCCAAGGATGAGATCTCTGTGTTAGCCAAAAATGTCGATTTTCACAAAACATCCATCCCTTCAAGGATGAGGTATTATGTGATGTTTCCCCAATGGATGTCTGTGATGTTCTCTTGGGCTAACCATATATGTGGAAGCACCATGCTATTTATGAGTCTCGACCCCGTAGTGTCATTGCTACTTTGGGGGGTCATCTCTATAGAATACCAGAGGTAGTTTCAACTATTGTTCCACCTAAACAGTGTCACAAGGTAGTATCTCATACTGCAAAATTCATCTTCTTCACAATTTTTTCAAAAGGGGAACAAAAGGACACTGCAACCACTACAACCTCACTCCAAGCACCTTCTATTCAACAGAAGCAGGTTGAAAAGGTAGAAATAAAGTGCAGATATTCCTTCTGCACATTGTCCTTTCATTTATCTTGACTTGTTGAACAACCTCAACCTCAACAGTTTCGTGACAGACATCCACAAACTAAGCAGCGCGACGTCTCCAACAAAGCAAGCAGCTCACCAAGATGCAGATTCAACAAACGCTTTTCCCTCTCCCCTGGGAACTCAATGCAATGGATACCATTGATTTCTAAGGAGGGAGGATTGATCCAGGTGGATATCGGTGGCCACCCACCTTTTCCAACTAGCTCAAAACAATTTTCTGGCAATTTTGGCAATTTACTATTTTTAGCAGTTTTAACTTTTGGGGCTATTTTGAGGGCCAAAATGAAGGTTTCTCAAGATAAATATTCTCAATAATATCCAAAGGAATTATTGATCCCCAAAATGAATCTCCTTGATGTTACCTTTCCAACGGGATATCATACGCCTAAAATGGAGATCATATGCAAAAGTTACGACCCCGAAAAGTTGATGTACTAACTTACCCAAACGGGGCCCACATGAATTTTGGTGCTTCATCTCCTAGGGTTATGTTTTTGGATGTCTAGGGTATTTTTCATTCCTATTTATTGTAAAAATGCCTTCAGAGCCTCATTGTAATCATCTTCTTGTGAATTCGAGTAGCCGTCACATCTCTTCTCAAAGATAAGCTGCCACCATTCTAGTGAGTCTTTCACTCTGTATTCTTACAATCTATGTACATTTATTTCATTAATAGAAATCGTGTATTACTGTATCTTTGTGACTCTTGTTATATTTTCGATATATCTCTGTTATATTGTTGTCTCTCTTGCAATATCTCTGAATATTTCTGTGTTATATCTCCGCTCTCATTTTGTGCCGAAAATAATCCAGATCATTGGTATCAGAGCAGGTTGCTCTTGATATTTTTTTAGTGCATGTCCCCAACGAGGTCCGAGTATAGAAAGTTGGGTCTCGAGCTTGTCTCTCTTGAATAAAATCTATCTCGCACGCCCAGGAAACCCTCCATAGAGGAAGAAAAGAAAAACGACGGAGTAGACGATCTTATAAGTTTGTTGCTTGAGCAAGCTCTCACGTGACAGAGGGACGAAATGATGGAGAATTTTTCCCACATCCTTCAAAGCCTACCGATAGAAACATGCACATATTCATCAAGCAACCACTTTGGAAGCACCTCGCCTTTCAAGGTACAAGTTAATTTTGATATTCCTGTATTGGAAGGACATATAGATGCAGAAGCCCTAGACAACTGGTTAAATCTGTTAGAAGGTTATTTCTATGTTCACAATTTTTTTGAGAGAGAAAATATCACCTTCACACTCCTTAAAGATCTCCCTCTTGTCAAAAATTGGTGGGAAACCTACTGGGACCAAATTTCCACAGAGGAACCTGGAATATATGGGGCCGAGCCCACTTGGGATTTTTTTGTGGATGTGGTAAACGAACAATATTACCCTGTTGGAAACTATGAGGAACAATACATGAGATGGACCACACTGTGGCAATAGAGGGGCCAAGCAGTTCTGAAGTTCACCAATACCTTCCATACCTTGTGCACCAAGATGGGTATCAAAGACTCCGAGCGACATTTGGTTCTGAAATACTGTGGGGCTCTACACAGATACATCCAAACTGAAATGGATTTTTGGACATCTCATCACTCGGTTCTACTTATCGATATGCTATTAAAATCGAGCAGAAGTTTAGGCACCAAAACAAATGGAAGTTCAGATATGAAAATCCGCAACAACCAAAGTATGAGAAAGACGGCCCTAACAAACAATCTCCCGAAAACCAGTCCAAGCCATAGGAAAATAAGGGTCACGAGAAGACAAAGAAGGACACTGGAAAATGGTGTGATTTCCATAAAATCCTCTGGCACAACATCGATGAATGTATATCAAAAGAGTCATTGGTAGCCGAGATCAAAGATAAGGAGCCGAACCCTGATTCAAAATCTGATTATGAAAATACTGGTAAAAGACAGATCATCGACGCAGACCCCACTTCTATTGTCGTGACCACAACAATTCAACTAGAAGAACCAACAGATCCAGAAGAGGGGGAGCACCTTTTTCATTCAAATATGTGGGTGAAGGGGACCTCACTACATTTTATTGCTAATAGTGGAAGCCATAAGAACCTCATCTCAGCAGAGGTCGTCAAATAGTTGGGATTGTCGACAACACCACACTCGCAACCATACAACATTGGGTGGCTTTTCCAAGGACGAGATCTCCATGTCAACCAACAATGTCGATTGTCATACAACATCCATCCCTTCAAGGATGAGGTATTATTTGATGTTTCCCCAGTGGATGTATGTGATGTTCTCTTGGGCCAACCATATATGTGGAAGCACCATGCTATTTATGAGTCTCGACCTCGTAGTGTCATTGTTACTTTGGGGGGTCATCTCTACAGAATACCAGAGGTAGTTTTGACTATTGTTCCACCTAAATAGTGCCACAAGGTAGTATCTCATACTGCAAAATTCAGCTTCTTCACAATTTTTTCAAAAGGGGAACAGAAGGACACTGCAACCACTACAGCCTCGCCCCAAGCACCTTCTATCCAGCAGAAGTTGGTCAACAAGGTTGCAAAAAAGTGCAGAGATTCATTCTTCACACTGTCCTCTCATGTATCTTGACTTGTTGAACAACCTCAACCTCAACAGGTTCGTGACAGACTTTCACAAACTAAGCAGCGCGAAGTCTCCAACAAAGCAAGCAGCTCACCAAGATGCAGATTCAACAAACGCTTTTCCCTCTCACCCGGGAACTCAATGCATTGGAGACCATTGCTTCCTAAAGAGGGAGGATTGATCCAGGTGGATATCGGTGGCCACCCACCTTTTCCAATTGGCTCAAAATAGTTTTCTTGCAATTTTGGCAATTTACTATTTTTAGCAGTTTTAACTTCCGGGGCTATTTTGAGGGCCAAAATGAAGATTTTTCGAGATAAATATTCTCAATGATAGTCGAAGGCACGATTGAGCAACCAAAATTAATCTCTTCTATGATACCTTTCCAACGGGCTATCATACGCCTAAAATGGAGATCGTATGCAAAAGTTACGACCCAGGGAAGTTGATGTACTAACTTACCCAAACGGGGCCCATGTGACTTTTGGTGCTTCATCTCCTAGGGTTAGGTTTTTGGATGTATATGGTTTTTGGCATTCCTGTTTATTGTAAAAATTCCTTCAAAGCCTCATTGTAATCATCTTCTTGTGAATGCGAGTAGCCGTCACATCTCTTCTCAAAGATAAGCTGCCACCATTCTAGCGAGTCTTTCACTCTGTATTTTTACAGTCTCTGTACATTTATTTCATTAATATAAATCATGTTTTATTGTATCTCTATGACTCTTGTTATATTTTCGATATATCTCTATTATATTGTTGTCTCTCTTGCAATATCTCTGAATATTTCTATGTTATATCTCCTCTCTCATTTCGTGCCGAAAATAATCTGGATCATTGTGCGACTAAATTTAACTACAAATTAAAATTGTCATAACAACCTCAATATTTTTTTGAATTTCTATTATAAACCGAATATGGAAATGGTGTCCAAACTCTGCTTCTAATGATTTTGGTGCAACTTCAATTCGGTTCCTAGGTAAAAAGGAAAATCACATCACAAAGTATGGCTCCAAGAGATATTGAAGGAAAATATCTAAAGGGTAATAACTCATTTAATACTTTTCATTATTTGTTTTATAACCTTGATATGGAAATGGAACTAGAGATCTATACTTGGTGGGTTTGAGTACACTATAATTGATTTCACTAGTAAATATATATTACAATTGCATGTAGAGGTCCAGATTTGGAACCAGTTGATGTGGGAGAAACAATATGAAACTTGTTGAAGACAATGGATTTAGAAAATGGAAGAGGTGGAGACCCTATAAGGAGGCTATATCTAGGGTGTTTATCCTGAGAAGCCTATGTGTGTTAGATCTAGTAAGGGTGTGAATTGGAAACCCTAGAGGTAACTAGATTTGGAGGATGCAATTGTTTGTCTTTGATACCAAATGCTATATGTTAAGTTTTGAGCTATTATTAGGTTTCTTTTCAATTTACTAGATAACCACAACATAGTTAGGATCACTGAGAGAAACACAATCACAATATACACAACATTTATCTTGGGAAACCCTCACGGGGGAGAAAACCCAACAAAATCTTCCTTAATATAGATAGCCAATACAATGCCAAGACAATAAACCAAAACACTAGAGAATATCCAACACTGAGAAATGCACCTCTCTCTTCCTTTGTCTCCCAACTGCAGCTAACAAACTTGCACACTTGATGAGTGAATGAGTGAGTGAGATAATGAGGCGCTAGCCTTATTCATTTATACTAGCTGGAAGGTGCTAAAAAGGTGTCTCTTCATCGGGCAAGGCCAAATTCTCTTCCTAGTGGTTAAAACCACTTTAATTAGGAATGGGGGTTGACTTCTTAATTAGCATAATATAATTAGGGTTTGACCAATCCATAAAAGGGGATTTGGTCAATTACAAAATCCAACATGGTCAATCCACAAAAGGAGATTGATCTGATGAATAATAGCTAAATAATAAATAAAATACTCTTTGCAGTTACAATATTTCAACACTCCCCCTTAACAAGAAGGGTATTATACAACATCATAAGGAGAGAGAGAGAGAGAGAGAGAGAGAGAGAGAGAGAGAGAGAGAGAGAGAGAGAGAGAGAGAGAGAGAGAAACAACGTCAACAACATTTGGAACAATGATTGGCATATCTATAAATCATCATAAGTTTTTCTCATCATCAATATCATCATCCACAACAAGGAGATGTAATGGCATCATCACTACTTGCATCAGCATGGATTAGTATAAAACTAATACATCATCATCAATAACATCAAAAACAACAACAACATTACCATAGAAGAAAGGATGGAGCAACAACATCATCACAACACAAAGGCTGGAGCAACAACATCATCATCATGATCATGGAACAACAAAATGAGGCATGTTAAGCTCTAAATAGTGGCATATTACCCCTTAATTGGGGCATATTACATTAGTAATGTTGTTTTATTTATGTCATCTTGGGTCCATTCGCTATAATTGTACCTCCTAGTCTCCTACATATACCAAGGATATATTTTCATTTGGGATCATTTTGTATTGGGACATTTATGTGGTGTATAAGGAGGTTTCCCCCTCGAAGGGGCTTATTATCTGAATTTCTCTCTCTTTTCATGGCGTTGAGTACTTATTCTGAGGTTTTTCTATTCTATATTGATATTTGGTTCTTAACATATGGTATCAGAGCTCAACGTCTTGGGGTTTCGCTGCTACATATGAGACACCTTGGAATTTTTGCTATAATTGTTTTTCTATGATGTTTCAGAAGGAACCCCTTGGAGGATATTTAGTAGACGGATCAAGGTACGTTGGGTTCAAATTTCATATCTAGAGGCCTTATACTTTCGGAGATACAACCTGTGTAATATAGGGTTCTGGAATCATCCTGAATTGAGTCATTACATAATTTTTGCTATAATTTTTTCCTGTAAATTTTCAGACTCTGAAATCCACAGGATATTCACATAAATTATAAAAGTATCTGTGATAAGAAAATCAGCTTCTGGGTCATCTTACATTTGTAGATACACCCTGTGGAAGATAGGTTATATGACTAGTCTTAAGAAGGTGTTATGGGTAAAACAATCATTACTTATTCCTAGAGTATCCAAATTGAGTGATACTAGTTGCATTGGATAGTGGATAGTCTGTAGTATTTCTAGTACAATTTTCAGAATTTTATATCAATTATTTTGTGTGGGGCATGCTATACAAGTGAGATCTCATGGAAAGGCCAAAAATAAGTAAGTTGTGGGGAAGTTACCATAAATTCCACTTGGCACATCCAATTTTGATCAGACCTGTGGCATTGCAGAGAAGAAATATCATAGAACTACAAAAAATATTTTTTCATACCTAGAAGGGCCGAAAATTTGGAGATACAACATAAGAAAGATTGTCTAGCAGGACCACCTCAAAATCAAGGTTTAAAAGTGATACTTGGCCAACATGCCACCAAAAAAGGGAACTTCTACACCAAATAAGCCTCTAGAAAATCCCACTTGGACTCTTGATGAAGGTGAAGAAATGCATAGGGACATAAATGATTTACAAAAGAATACAATGACAAAATATGAACTACAAGGGATGATGGATGGTTTAAAAAGGGAGATCATGGAAGGATTGAAAAATTTCCTAATAGAGAGAGCACCTGAAAGTGAAAATGTATCCTATGAAATTCATGATGAGGACAGAAGGAACATGAATCAAGAAGGGAGAAACTCCAACTTTGGGTTGAAGACCAACCACGTTCCTAAGATCGATATGAGGAAGTTTGATGGCAAGGACCCAATCACATGGATACTTCAGATGGAGAAATTATTTGATCTACATGATGTGCCACATACACAAAAGGTACAAATTGCTTCTTAATATTTAGAACCCAATCAATTTGTGTGGTATCGATGGCTTTTTTCTCGCAAATCACTCGTCCCTTGGAAAATTTTCACGGAATAAATGATAGCACACTATGAGGATACACTGAGAAATACCTTCTTTTTCCAATTGATAAATCTCAAGCAAAAGGGTTCAGTTACAGAGCACATTAAGAACTTCCAAAGATTGAATATAAAGGTAACAAATGTTCTATATGATCACTTGATTAATGTATTCATAGGAACTTTAAAGGATAACATTCAACATGAGGTTCTCCTTTGAGAACCCAAATCATTGGAGAATGCATTTAGGGTGGCAAGAAATGTTGAAAGTAAAAATATGGCTATGGCTACTAGAAGGACCACTCTTAACATCTATCGAGAGAATAATGCTCCTTCTTCTACATAGATTGTGAAGAGGAAGAAGAACAAGAACAAGAACCATCTCAAGATGAAAATGTAGAAGTGATTTTTTCTGAAGAGTTGACTCCCACGATATCATGTAATGCATTGGCTAGAATTAACACTCCTCAAACCCTCAAGATAGAAGGATATATCAAAAAGAAAAAGGTAATAGTCCTAATTGATTATGGTAGTACTCATAATTTCATTCACTATAAATTATCCAAAGCTCTCAATTGCTTTGTATATCCAGTGCCATAGTTTCAAGTAATGATCGCAGATGGAGGAACTATCAAATGATTAGGAAAATGAAATAAGATCAATATTAATATGGGGGAATATGTAATGAATAGTCCAATGATTTCTATACCCATGGGTGGTGTTGATGTCGTACTAGGAATCTAATGGTTACAATCATTAGGAACAGTGGATTTTAATTTTCAAGAACTTTTCATTAGAAGGAAAATAAATTGAGTTAAGAGGTAGCACATGGAAACCCAGTAAGGTGATAAGCTCTAATGGCATGACCAAATTATTGAAAAAGGGGCATAAAGGTGTAATTTCACAACTATGCTCACTAGATGTTCAAACATCTAAGCCATCTATTCCTCTAGATCTCTAAGGGATCATTGATAAGCATTCCAAAGTATTTGAAGATATTCCCAAAGGTCTTCCACCCACTCGAAATCATGATCATGTTATTCACCTAATTCCTGGGAGTTTTGCTCCTAACATCAGGATGTACATATACCCTTATGCCCAGAAGAGTGAAATTGAGTGTATGGTTGATGAAATGTTAGAGGCATGCATTATTAGACCTAGCCAAAGTTCTTACTCTGCACCGATGGTAATGGTACTCTAGAAAGATGGCTCATGGCATATGTGTCCAGATTATAGAGAGATCAACAAGATCAGTATTAAAGATAAGTTTCCTATTCCTGTCACTGATGAATTGTTAGATGAACTACATGGAACAATCTATTTCACAAAGTTGGATCTTCATTCAGGGTATCATCGGATTAGAATGAAGGAATAAGATATCCTAAAAAAAACATTCTGAACTCATGAAGGCCATTATGAATTTTTGGTCATGCCTTTTGGCCTTACAAATGCACCTTCCACATTCCAAGGGTTGATGAATTCCATTTTCAATCCCTTCCTTCGAAAATTTGTGTTAATATTTTTTGATGATATACTAATCTATAGAAATTCTTGGGGGGATCATGTGTGACATGTTGACAAGGTGCTACAACTACTAAAGGAGCAACACCTATATGCCAAACCATCCAAACTTTTCTTTGGGGTGAAGGGGGTAGAGTATTTGGTTCATATTGTATCTCATGAATGTGTCAAGGTAGACCCTAACAAGATTAAGGCCATGATGGACTGGATGATTCCAAAAACATTGAAGAATATTAGAGTATTTTTGGGGTTGACAGGTTACTACCGCAAGTTTTTTCGGCACTATGGAAGAATAGAAACACCTTTAACGACACTAACTAAGAAGGATGCATTTCCATCGACTCCAGAGGAAACTAAATATTTTGAACAACTTAAAGAGGTGATGTGCAAAGATCTTGTCTTGACCACTCTAGACTTCACAAAAACCTTTATTGTAGAATGTGATGCCTCGAGAAATGGAATTGGTGATGTCCTAATGAAATAAGGAAGGCCCCTAGCTTTTGAAAGTCGACCACTCAAGGGAAAAGACTTACACAAACCCATTTATGAGAAGGAAATGATGGCAATACTACATGCATTGAAGAAATGGCTCCCTTACCTAATAGGTAGGCACTTCAAGGTCAAAACAGATCATGATAGTCTTAAATACTTCTTGGAACAAAGACTATCTTAAGAAGAACAAGAAAATGGGTGACCAAGATATTGGGTTATGATTTTGAAATCATCTATAAAAAAGGGAAGAAAAATGTTGTGGCAGATGCACTCTCAAGAAAGGATGAAGATGTTGAGGCCTTTCTCTATTCTATCTCGATCATCCAACCCGATTGGATAATAGAAGAAAGGGATGTGTTATCACTCCAAGAAACTCCTTAGGGTTGTAGACTAAGGATGCTTGGTAACTTAAGATAATGTGTAGATATGCTTGGAACAATGGGGTCTTTAAAGATCACTGTAATAGACAACTCATTTTACTTCTAAAGAAACAGTGCTTTTAGGAAACAATAATTAGATCGAATAATTTGAAAAGGGGGATGAAGAACACTAATCTTGATTGCCAAATACAGTTGGGTGTAAGGCTTAATACAAGACAGAAAGAAGATCCTTCAATTCAAATCTATAAGCTCAATAAAGAGATAACAGTCTTCATGAGCTAAAATAAACTGAAATGAAGTACAAAAATGGAAACATGGATATTCTGATATTGAAAACGAAAGGGAACTGCAATTTTATTGTATCAAAAGAGTCTATACAATAGCACCAAAATGTATCTCAGTTTGAACCCTTGTCTCTTAGAAAATATAGGCATTTATAGCCTTTTACAATCAGTTTTTAAGATCCTAAAAACTTGGATCTGTATCTAAAAATAGTAATTAAAATCTAACTAAGCAACTTGATAACAAAGACTCGATAACTAGACTAGCATTTGAATTGTCTTCAATCTCAAAATTTGACATCTGTATTCTTCAGCTTCTGGAATTTGTGGTGTCATGAAATGTGCAGAGGCACCTGTCTTGGTAGCTGGATTTCTTCAGTTGTTCATAGTAGATACTTTAGGAGATCATTTAGCATGTGGTTCTCAAAAACTCCCACGAATCTCTGATGCAGAGTCTTTTGCGAGCAAGTTTTTATCCCTTTGATACTCTGGAACCTCTTTATAACCCGTGAAAAATGACCTGCTCCGTCCTTAGCTTTCAAAAATGATTTTTCTTATTTCACCAGCTAACTCGCCTTATGATTCGCTGGTTAGCTGGTGAAAGCACTGCCTTTCACCAGCTAACTGGTTGTAAAATTATGCTGTGCGCTGGTGAAAGATCTGCCTTAGCCCAAAATGAACTTTCACCTCCAAAACTATGATTCCATAAAAAACTCAATGTGTCTCTGCTTTATCCCCTTGCATGTTCACAACAACCTGAGCAAGCACTTGCAAATCTGGGTGTGATTTTTGCTTTTGCTTCAATTTTCTGATTTTCCTTTTAAGGCTCTTTGCTAGCCACCATAGACTGTTATAGTCTTTGGTGATTTTCTGTTTCCTCTTATTTTCCTTGACACTTTCACGAGCCAGTTTTTCAAATGCAGCATTGGTTTCTGCAAAATTATCAGACAACTTCTTGTATCTTTCCTTTATTACCCTCTCTAAGACCTCCTGCTAAGCGATCACTTCTTTGAGATGCTTGATTTTCTGAGTTTTCTTTGACTTAGTGCTCTTTGATGTTTCCCCTTCCTCGGTGTGAGTAAAGGTCTCATAATTCTGTGCAAACTCAATGGAATGTTCAGGACTTTTGATGACAGGGCTCTCATCCTCTTGCTCTGGTTCCGAGTCTGTGTAAGGTAGGTTTAAGATGTTTGTTCTCTTTTCTGTAGGCTACTCTGTAGTAGTTTCAAAAACCAATTTTTTCTTTGACCTGTGAGATTTCACACTAGAGATTCTGTCTTCTGGAGGTCCTGGAAGGGTTCTCCTCTTCCTCGAGCTACTTTGAGGAGTCAATTGCTTCTTTCTAGCTTTCCTTTGTTCATTCATGGGCTGAGTTTGAGTTTCAAAGCCCTCCCAAAAAAGAAAATGTTGCTAGGTCCTTCCCTTCTGTCTTATCTCCTCCAGAATGATCAATTTAATAAGGCCAAATTGGCAAAGAGTGTTCTTCATGCTTAGAGGTTCAGCTCTAATCTTTTTACAGACTTTAGTTAAGCTCTTGTGCAAGAAGAAAGGTAGATTTAAGAGAGTTTTAGCTGTGAAATGGTCTAAGAGCTTGAAATGATACAACATCAGTTTGTCATACTTGCTTTCTGAATTTATGTAGAGTTGGATGCCCTTAAACAAATCTTGCCACTCCTCTTCTAAATGGGAAACTGGCATGCTCTTCTTCCATGCATTGTGTCTGAATTCTTCCTTCAAATATGATCTGAAATTTAAGTTTTTGGTGGCAGTCGTTTTGAACCAACTCTGGACCGATCTTGGTAAGTTGGTCGCTGCAGCGATGGCAGCTTCATACACAATGATCTCCAAGGACCCAAAACAGGCCTTATTCCCGTCAAACATTTTAGCAAAAGCCTCTGCTGTTGATTGGTGACAACCATTTTGTAGCCTCTCGACATACTCCATACATCCTGCATTTAAGAAGTGTTTTTGCACTTCTGGGTGTGCCTGTAGGAAGGATAGACTGTCCAATTATTTCCTCAATAACGAGCCACTGCGTCTCCTTTCCATTTGCGATTCAAAATCCTGAACGATTCTGCACACCAAACACTGCAATCTGTTGTTCGAGCTGAGGTCTTGCGCTGGTGAAAGCACTCGGCTCTGTCTTTCAACATTAAAAACTTATCATACATTTGTGAGCGATGCATGTTGAGGAAGCGATGAGTCGATTTGATGTCATCAACCAAGTAGTACTGCACCTGTACCTACGATGATGGATTCAAATTTGTCATTTCCGACGCCATGATTGTGAAGCATGCGTTACTGAACGGGATCCGCTTTGCAATCCGATTTAGACGTGCAAACCTGAGTCTCCATCATTATCCACTTTCACCAGTGCATCACACTTGATTGCATGATGTGGGCTGATCGTATCATCATTTGATTTTTAAAACGTGGATAAAACACACGTGATCCCCACTTTCATCAGTTAATGGCATGTGGGAAGCACTCCTCGGCTGTTGAAAATCGTCGCTTTCACCAGCGCACGACCCGTGAGAAATGCTCCTTAGTTGATGAAAATCACCACTTTCACCAGCTAACCATCATCTTTAAAACACGCGTTAGCTGTTGAAAGCATTTTATGAAAATTTTAAAGAGAAGACCTTTATGGGTCGTCTTATTTCTAAGACAAAAATCAAAACCTAAGTCTTGCTACTAGAAAAACTCAAAACCAAACTTGAGAAAACTACCAATAGCCATGCTATCAACCACAAAATGCAACCATAGTGACGGATCCATTTTGGGAGCTAACAGGATGAATGGAAGAATGAAGAAAACGCGTGGACTCTCATTTAAAGGCTTCAGCAGAATTCCAATGCATCAGATACATTTACATGGAAAATTGATTCACTAAGGTACAAAGATCGCTTATATTTATGTAAGAACTCCTAACTCAAACAAAAATTACTATTGGAATTGCACATCTCTCTGGTAGGAGGGCACTCGGGATTTTTGAAAACCTACCATAGGGTCAAGAAGGAATTATTTTGGGATGGCCTTAAAACTGATGTTCAAAGGTTTGTGGCAGAATGTTTGGTTTGCAAACAAAATAAGGTGGAAACAATTAAGACCTTGGGTCTTTTACAACCATTAGCCATCCCAAGTTAAAGTTGGGAGGAGGTTTACATGGATTTCATCATAGGGTTACCAAAGTCTAAAGGAAAGAGTGTCATCATGGTGATTGTTGATATACTGACCAAGTATGCACACTTTTGTGCACTCTCTCATCCCTTCAAATCCAATACAATTGCCACCACATTCATGGAGACAGTTCAAAAGCTACATGGAAGCCCAAATATTATTGTAAGTGACAGATATCCCATCTTCACTGGACATTTTTGGACAATTATTTTCTTGTTTGGGTACTAAATTGGCTCATAGCTCATCCTATCATCCTCAATCTGATGGACAAATTAAGATAGTGAACACATTTTTGGAAGGCTACCTTTGTTTCTTTGTCTCTGATAAACAAACACAATGGTTCAAATGGTTACCCTTAGCAAAATGGTGATATAACATTTCATTTCATATTGCAACAAAAATGACACCATTTATGGAACTCTATGGATACCACCCTCCTTCCATCACTTCTTCTCTAAAAGAAAAATCTAATGTTCAGGTAGTGGAAGATCACATTGAGCATCAAAAACAAGTTCTCCAAATCTTAAAGGACAACCTGACCATGGCACAAATAGCATGAAACAAAAAGTAGATCAACATTGTAGTGAAAGAAGTTTTGAAGTACGAGATTAGGTGTTTTTAAGACTACAACCATACAAACAGATGTTCCTCAAGCAAGCAAAGAAGGATAATAAATTATCACCAAAGTACTATGGCCATTATAAGGTGTTGTAAAATATTGGTACTATGGCACACAAATTGGATTTGCCTGCATCTTCATGAGTACACCTAGTTTTCCATGTTTCATGCTTAAATAAAGTTATAGGTGATAATATCCCAGGTCAAACTATATTTCCAGAACTTGACGAGTAAGGAAAAATCATATTGGATCCTGAAGCCATCGCTGACACAAGAATTCGTCAGCTGAGGAATAGATCCATTTCAGAGTATCTCATTAAATGGAGGAAACTACTGACTAAAGATTCCACTTGGGAAGATGAGTATTTTATACAAAAACATCCAAAGTTACTCAAGTGTTGCAGAAAACACTTGTCTCAAGGGGAGGGGCATGTTAGTCCCTAAATAGTGGCACATTACCCCTTATTTGGGGCATATTACATTAGTAATGTTATTTTATTTATGTCATCTTGGGTCCATTAGTTGTAATTGTACCTCCTAGTCTCCTATATATACCAAGGAGACATTGTCATTTGGGATCGTCTTTTATTGGGACATTTATGTGGTGTATAAAGAGGTTTCTCCCTCGAAGAGGCTTATTATCTAAATTTCTCTCTTTTTCAAGGCGTTGAGTACTTATTATGAGGTTTTTCTATGCTATATTGATATTTGGTTCTTAACAAGGCAGGTGTTACAACATTTTTTAGTGCTCTAATAGTCCCAAAGGAGATGCCTAGGAATCATAAGATTCCCTAGGATATAAAATCCTAACGGAGCTACCACGTGGTACTTTGAAATACCATCCTTACTGGAACTTAGGGATCTACCTAGGAATCATAAGATTCCCCAGGATTATAAAAATCCTAACGGAGCTACCACTACTAACCATAACTAGGATATACATGAAAAAGTACTCTGACAGACTGTCCTTACCGAACCTTTGGGATATGTCCAGGGATGATCAATCCCCTAGGATATAAAATCCTAACTAAGCTACGCATTGTTGGTCAGGTGATCCGAAAACGGATCCAGAAGCCTGATAGGGCTTGAAAAATGCTCAAAAATGAAAGTGCTCGGAATGCGACGAAACCTATGCCATTGCGTCCGTCTCGTCTTCCTGATTTTGGCGGTATATTTACTTCGTCAAACGGAGTCCGTATGGAGAAGATATCGTGTTCTGTCCGAAAAGGGAAACATGCAAAAAAGGGGGATGATTGTACAGTCCGTACAGTCCACGTGGCACGTCCGTACAACTGACGTGGCAGGGTCGTACAGCTGACGTGGGCCAACCAGATTGCGACATGTGGCAGACGGGGATGACGACACGTGGCCGCATCAGAGAGCGACACGTGGCAGGTTCGTACGGAGGACACGTGGCATCACCAAGACGCGACACGTGTCAGGTGATTTTGGCATTTTCGTCGTACGATTCGAACAGTACGGAGGTGACACGTGTCACCACTCACAGGGTGACACGTGGCACGCTGACATCATCGGGTGACATGGCATGCTGACGGGGCAGACACGGGGCAGATGACTGGGAAGTACGGCAGACACGTGGCAGCATGGCAGAGAGACACGTGGCAGTACGGCGGTTGACATGGCATACACGTGGGCGAATGGGATGCTGACACGCGTCCAGTTGTGATTGGTTTATAAAAAGTCACGTGGCCCACTCACAGGGTGCCATGTGGCGCTGCTTCATTGGCAGTTGATTTTGGTTATGTTAAAATGGGTTTTGGCGTCGCCGGGGGTCGAACCCGCGACCTCCCGGCAGGCAGAGTACCGGCATGGTCGGGCTAACCGGAAGTCTGTGGGGTGGTTCGTGTTAACCAAACGGACAATACGATATTTATGTTGGTAAGTACCTACGGTGGGAAAAAAAAAAGGGGCCGGGGCCAAGCCCCGACCCCCGACCACATGTAACGCCCGAAACCCAGGGCTTAATTCAAACCACGCGCGGGAATTTTGGCATTGGTTTAAAACAGCGTGGGACGGGTATTGCAACAGCCCACGGTTCCACATTCGGCGCCGTATCACACGCCATATAACCACTCGCCAAAGAACCGGGGCTCTACCACATAAATACGCGGGGTTTGTTAAAGCCGTTAGGCCACGGGCCTATGATATGCGATATGACCGAGAAATAAGGGCTAGAGCGAGATTCGGGGGCCAGCGCGCTATGGCGCGTGGCCATATTAATGGCCATATGACCATAAAAACAGGAGAGCGCACCGAAAAAGGGGGCCTAGCGCCCGAATTAAAACCATTTTTGGGTTTTTTGGCCTATAGTTGGTTTTTTTGGTTTAATTGAACCTATTTTTAATAGATTTCTTCCATTTTTGGGGGATATTGGGCATTTTTGGAGGCCAGATTCTTGGAGGAAGTTGGGGATGTGAAACCAACTCCTTTGCTATATAAACCAGG
>ML825674.1:20208-40266 GCA_009831015.1 Picea engelmannii | reverse complement strand
TTGTGTTACATTGTTTACAATACAATATACATATAGGAGCCAGCGGCATCCAAAACCCTAACCTAATGACCTGGATTAGTCCAAAACCCTAATTCCTTAACCGGAAATAGAAAACCATCGACAAAAAACCATGTGCCGAAAAAACCACCTAAATATGATGTGGTCCCGGAAATATGTCGTCCCAGAAAGAATATAACACTCGTGCAAAGAATATAATACATACCCAACACAATGATTCTTGTAGTGACCATAATTTTGACAATTGAAGCATTGTATCCTTGACATATCTTTCTCTTGATTTGTTTTCTTCCTGGAGCCAAAATTCTTTTTGTTCCTAACATCCTTGAACCTTTATGTGAAGGCTTGATCATCGTACTTCTTTTGGGGTTTCTATTTTGCACTAATCAAATGTAGGATACTCCTTCCTTATGTTCATTCTTGCGGAAAATGCATCCCACGTCTTGGGAAGACCATTGAGTACTATGTTTACCAATTACTTCTCTGAAACGATCTCTTTAATAGCTTGTAGTTGATCTCTTAACTGAGATATTTTCACAAAGTATGATGTTATGCTATCATCATCATTCATCTTCATGTCACGGAGCTTATTCTTCAGACTCATTACTTGTCCAATGTTTCTGACTGAGAAGAGGTTTGTTAGGGAATCGTACATCTTCTTCAATGAGTCAATATGGGAGATGTAGGGTATCAAGTAGTCTTTTATAGAGTCCACTATGATACTCATGGAATTGATATCATCGTCTTTGAACTTCTCCATAAATGCAACGTTATGCAGTTCCTTCTCTTTTCCTTCTTCAAACTCTGGTTCCACGATCTTTCCTTTCACGATATCCAACACTTTATTCTTGACAAGGATGAGGTCAATCCTTGTCTTCCACGCTCTGAAGTTAGAATCTCCATCTAACTTGTTTTCTGACTTCATAGAGTAAGTCATGGATGCTTTGACTTGGTCAACCCTAGATTTGACCAAAAACTCAAACTTGACGTCTAGGCTTGCTGAGAGTACTAGGAGATGCGATAGGCTAGGGAACATTGGTTATCCAAAAATTAGGTCAATCCCTTCACTTAAGGTGCCTCAACAAGAGGGTTAGGGTTTCTGCAATTGCACCTTCTAGTAACCCTAGCGATAATTTTTTGGTGATTTCTCCTGCTAGAAACCCTAAAGACATTTCTTTAATGATATTAATATCCTTATGGCTATGCTCCCTTCCAGTGGTTAGACTGAATGAAGGAGGTGTGGGCCCATAACCTGTTAGAATATGATGGATGTGCTCGTTTTACCATAGACAATATCACTATTGTCACCCAACCATAGGCCGAAGCCACCCTCCGAGCACCTTAACCTTGACAGAGAATCACTCTGTAAGCAAACCCTAAGCTAGATAGCCAAACAAAGGGTAGTGCACCTTTCTCCAAGGATAGAGAACCAAACACGAGCTAGTCCGATAGTCCAACCCATAACCAAGAGATAGTCCAAGCCAAAACATAATCTGCTAGCTGCAGCAGCTGCAACGACAACTTCTCCTCCAAACTTGGGCACAAACTGGCTATCTGTAGTGTGCACAAGTGAGCTCTGTAGTTCTGAGAATGCCTGCCAGAATGAAGATCGACCTCCTATATTTATACTAATTTTGGCTAATTGCCTGGGCCGACTTCTCATTCTGGGTGCCTATTTAATTAGTATATAATATTTCTTTTGGCTGACTTGTTCTCTTGGAGGCTAATAACCTAATACAAATTATCCTCTTGAGTCGACTTATCTTCTAGGGTTATTAGCCAACTCATTGAGGTTTCTTCTTGCTTTCCGGAATATTCTATTCTCGTTAGGTTTACACGTAGAGGTAAATACCTCCTATAGCTACCATAATATCAACATACAACTCATGTACATACACTTGTTGCACACTAAACAACCTGCGTATTCTTGCAAAAGTTGCAAAATTAAAAAGTTGCAAGGAATTTGTTGAAATTCACAGGCTATTGGAGGTTTCCCAACCAATTCTCCTTATATATCTTGTCACCCAACCGAATAACCATATTTTTTTCATATAAAAGGAGGTGTTGGGGTCTCATTTCACATCCAAGCATAAGAACAATGAAAATTTTCCCAATTTCACTTCCCCTCCTTGCCCAAGATTTTGCTACCTTTTGTGAGATATTGCCTCAACATTCTCTCATCAACCCCTTCTTCCTCCATTCAATCCATTCCCTTCCTTGAGGTGATCAGAATATTGAGAGAAGATGTCTATTCAAGGTGCACTTGGAGCATTTTAAAGAGGAGCCCGGACCAGGTTCACAGAACGGTGGCCGACACAGATTGTAAGTTTCAATCTTTGTTTGATGAATAAAAAGTCTCTTTTCCCTATCCTAAATGATGATGTTTTGTGTATTTTAATTGATTTATACTTAGCATTTGATATCTAACCCTAATTTACGAATAGAAATAACATGCTTGTAGTCCTTGTTTTCCTATATTTGGATGCAGGTCAACCTTGGGAGGAGACATGCAGTCATTGGAACTTCATAGCTTGAGGAGATCATCACCAGACGTGGGATCAAAGGTACAATTACATAATCTTCTCTCTTATTTCTTTCTTTTCATTTTTTTTTGGTATGTTTGGGGTAGAGTAAAGAATATATTAACTTTTAGATGGTCATTTTCTCTGTCTACATATTAAACCCTTGTGTAGTTAAAGGAGGGATTTTCCTGCTAGCAGAATTGGCGAACATACTGGGGAATGCCTCTAGGGTTTTTTAATGGGTTTTGGGTTGATTGATTGGTTTGTTTTCCCCAGTATGGTCGCCAATTTTTCTAGCAGGAAAATCCACCCTTTAACTACACCAGGGTTTAAGATGTAGACAGAGCGAATGACCATCTAAAAGTTAATTTATTCTCTACTCTACCCCAAACATACCAAAAAAAATGAAAATAAAGAAATAAGAGATAAGATCAGGTAACTGTACCTTTGATCCCATGCTTGGTGATGATCTCCTCAAGCTCTGAAGTTCCAACGACTGCACATCTCCTCCCAAGGCTGACCTACATCCAAAGATAGGAAAAAAAGGACTACAAGCATGCTATTTCTATTCATAAATTAGGGTTAGATATCAAATTCTAAGTATAAATCAATGAAAATACACAAAACATCATCATTTGGGACAGGGAAAAGAGATTCTTCTATTCATCAAACAAAGACTGAAACTTACAATCTGTGTCGGCCAACGTTCCATGAACCTGGTCTGGGCTCCTCTTTACAATGCTCCAAGTGCACCTTGAATATACCTCTTCTATCAATATTCTGATCACCTCAAGGAAGGTAATGGATTGAATGGAGGAAGAAGGGGCTGATGAGGGAATGCTGAGGCAATATCTCACAAAAGGTAGCAAAATCTTGGGAAGGAGGGGAAGTGAAATTGGGAAGAGTTTCATTGTTCTTAAGATTGGATGTGAAAGGAGACCCCAATACCTCCTTCTATATGACAAAAGTATGGTTATTCGGTTGGGTGATGGGCTATAACAGGTGAATTGGTTGGGAAACCTCCAATAGCCCGTGAATTTCAACGAATTCCTTGCAACTTTTGCAAGGATACACAGGTTGTTTAGTGTGTAGCAAGCGTATGTACATGATATGTAGTTGTGCAACAAGAGTATGTACACGGGCTGTAATGGTGCATGGCGTGTACATATTCTAAAAAATGGTTTTTTAAGAAGAGCTTCTCAACAGTGCTTTGGCAAAATATGCAAGTAAGAGGGCCAAGGCCATGTATGCATGGATAGGGAATTTTATGGCTATAACAATGTGGAGTGATCATTGATGTACACAGATGGATAAACATCTATTCGCTTCCAGATATGAACTTCACACGTGCATGGTCATTGCTGGTCAAATTAGGCCACTTGTGCAAAAAATACCATATTTTAAGTCAAAAATCAAGGCAATTTTGGATTTCATGGGATTTCTCCTTATGTTATGGATCTGAGAGATGGGGTTCGACCTCATTAGCATATTTTATGGATCTTGGCAACTGATTAGAGTAATTTAAAATTTGTGGTTATGAACCCTTTGTATAAATATCCCAAGACTTGGATAATTAACATACTCTTCTTCTTAATATAATTTGCAGACTTTGGAGTTTTGGAGATCAGACTTGTGTTGATTATTTTAATGAGTTTTTTGCATTAGTTCATGTTGTTAGTAGATTTCTCTTAGCTGATTTTACTTCAGGTGTGCTAGCAAAGTATTGGAGGCCCCCATTTCCAAGCTTGTGCACTAAACTATGCATGTTTTCATAGTTGTAACAATGGTATGCTTCTATGCTTGTTGTAGTTTATTTCCATTACTTAGAATCTTTATTTCCATTAGAATAACAAACTTAATTGTTGAAAAGTTCAGTAACACATTGTGAAGTGATTTCTTGTAAAAAAACTCAATGTATGCTTTCTTCCAACCGTAAAGTCTTGTTAATTGCTATAGCTTATTTTCATTAGAAATACTTGACAAAATTGATCTGTGATAGGTTTGGTGAAATACTATGAAAAGACCTTTTGTAAAGAAGCTTAGTTTTCCTCTTACGACAACTAAGTCTTGTTAAGTATAGTTATTTTTCTTTCTATGTAAGTGTGTTAAAAAATAATTTAGATCTAAATTACATATACATTGGTGTGCTTCAAATTTCTACGAACTCTAGATTGATATTAAAATACATGATCTAATTTACACCCATAAGTTAGACCAACAATATTCTTGGTGATACTCTTGGTGATATTCTTAGTGATGTACTAGCTAAGTATGGCACAATTTTGAGAGAGTAGTGTAGCTACAACTATTGTAGTTGTGTATGGTACTTGTTCTGTGGATATGTAGACTCTCTCTCTTGTGTGCTACCCTTGGAGAAGGAGTGCTCTATTGTCTTGAGTTGTTTATGCAGTTAGAATCTAGGGTTTATCTCTTGGGTCTAGTATGGCTTTCCAGAATAATTTTGTCAAAGGTTAAAGGTGCTCGGGGGTGGATGGATGCCTATGGTTGGGTGACAATATTGTGATATTGTCTATGGTAAAATGAGCACATCAATATTTTAACATTAAATTCCCTCCCAAAGAAATCCATCTAATACACCATAGATTGATTCAATATTCTACTTTTGCAGTTAGCCAATTCTAGTCAATTTTCCCATAATTATTTGGTTCTAAGAAAAAAAAACAAGTACTTGAACCAAGCTTGACGCACAATATATTAGTAAATAAATATATGAAATAGTGATATAAGTTGATCCTCTTGCACCCTATTGAAAGAAATGGAGGACTTATGGATGTTAACCTCCATACCAGATGCTATACATTATAAATATAATATTTCCATTATATTTCCTCAAATATGTTTTCATCTCTCTAGGAGTTGCCACCAAAAAATAATACTCATCCACAAACAAGATATGAGTGAGAAAAAATGATATTTCTAATTTGATTCCTTTAAGGGTCCTAGTCCTTTTTTCCTCTAGAATTTCCTTACTAATTCCTTCAATTATAAGCAAAAAAAAATCAAGGGGGAAAAGGGATAGACTTATCTAAGACCCCCTAGGGATCTAAGAAAAATATATGTAGATCCACTTCATAATGTTGCAAATGATACCAAGGACAAACATCCCATAATTTGGTCCACCATACAACACAAAACCCAATGTGAATTGGCATGAATATCAAATACAACTAATTTGTTGGCATAGGCCTTGGAGAGGTATGGTGTCAAGATCATTGATGGAATGTTCTTTATTTTAATAGAGTGCATTCCTTCATGTACCCCCGCAATGGCATTATTGATCTGTCTTTCATGAAGAAAGCCAAATTTTCATTTGAGATAGTCTAAAAAAACATTTTCACCATTAGTGCAATAATATTAACGATTGTTTGATATATACAACTACATAAGGAGACATGATTGAATTTATAAAAGGCGGAAAGTTTGTCCTTTTTGGTAATAAGAGCAAGAAATTTTCAATTGAATGCTCCATGTAGCTTACATGTGCATATTGATTTCTCTACCACCCTTAATAAATCTTCTTCTATAAAGTCATAAAATATAAAGATTTTTTTTATAATCCATCCCTGGATTTGTATCCTTTTGAAAGGATTGTATAACCATTTTTAGTTGTTCCTTTGTAATTTTCTCTATCAAACTTGCATTTCTTCCCCGTCAATAAATATTGGAATATATGTGGTCATTTTGACAATTTTTTCTATGTTGATTATGTCTTGTTCCTTATGCAACCTCTCAAAATGATCACCCCTAAGGTCGCAATATCATTAAAATTTCTATAGTTGGAGCTATATTCTCTTTCCATTTTCCATATAATATTGATGTTTTTTATATGATTGACATAGTTGCGGAAGCAATTTATTTTTTCATCTTCTTTGGATAATCACAAATCCCTAATATTTATTCTCGATGTAGCCTCTTTGTATGCTAGCAATTTCCTTTTGGATTGTTCTAGAGCCCTTAGTATTGCTTTTGAGGCCTCATCACTTAATCCCTCAAAACCCTAGGAATATAGCATATACCTCCGAATTTGATTATCGATTATGGTTATGTCTTATTCATCATTTATATGCTTATTGTAAGCCCAAGTCAATACAACACCCTTAATTTTTTTCAAACTGAAAGAAAATTGATAACTAGTTGACTCCCTCGATGAATCATCATAACTTTTACATTATGTTTTGATTTATTTTGTGAATTCTTCATCCTCTAACCTAGTAGAGTTGAATTTTAAATGACATCGAGGTTTATTGTCCTCTTGTGCAATATGGAGCGGGATTGGCATCTGGCTCAATTCTCCTTCTACCTCCACCTATGACCTAATCCTTTTAGGTTCATTAAAAACAATTTACAACACTAAAAATACATCTAAAATTTTTTCCACTCTTGCATCCCTTGTTCTCATATTTCTCCAATTAGGGACCAATTTGATTAGTTCCTCATCAATCAACCCAACCTCAATCTTATTCAAAAAAAAAAATCTCCCAAAGGATCTACTTTGGCTGCATTCCCCCAAATTTTCTACACTTTTGACTATAAACTTAAATCCCCTCCCAAGATAACTTTCTTTTTCCTCAAGAAGAGATCTGCAAATAACTCCTCCCAATAGGACACTATATCCTCATAAGGGCCATAGATGTTGACTATTGAGAAGGATTCACCTAGCTTTATAGAAAGAGTTCTTCTCCCAAACATGAGGAAAATACCATTGAGTTAATTAACCTTGTGGATATTTTCCTCCATATAGTACACAACCCCCCAAATAACCCAATGAAATCTACAGAACAAAGTCCCAAAATTTCAAGATATTAGACAAATCTCCTATTATGTTTTTTCATTCCCCCATGGTTTTCTGAATCATAACAATATCGAGCTTGTGAAATCTATTAACCTACTTAAGTCAATTGTTTTTGGGTGGGCTACCAAAAACCCTTGCATTGAAATATATGATGATCATGTTGAAACTTTTATGGGGATTTCCCTTCTCTAAGGGACCCTTTTAGGGTTGGTTGATTCCCGTGTTGGATTTATCTACAGTCTTTGTTTTGTGCTAGAGTTAAGTGGGATTTACTTCTCATTTTATTTAGTGTAATATATATTTTTCCATATTCAAACCTAACCATCCTCCAATTCCAATTTTACTTTCCCGTAAGTTATCTTTTCTTATCATATCCCTATCTAACCTCCTAACCACAAATAAANCCACCCAAGGATTCCTAGAACATGTATTATAAGACTCCTCCCTACATTGGTTTTCTTTCCCATTTCATCTTCCTTAGAAAGAAAAATCTTATAAATTCCTAATTGTTATCATAGAAAGTTGCACAGGGTCACAGTCGGCAGCCATGAGCGCAGGCAACAGGAAAGTACAGTTTGCAGCAACAACGATACCTTGTGCATTTCGATTTAGCATCATCCCTAAAAGTATTTGGAAGGTTTCCACAATTGGAGAGAAAATAAAACTTTGGTGGGGGGGCTAAATTAGTCGGTGCACCCAGATGTCAGAGCCCAATCAAATCGACAACCACTAGTCATTTCAGCGCCACAAATAGCACAGGCGTTAAAACTTGAAAAGCGAGCCAAAATCCAAATCGTGATTTTGATTGGTGGCTACGTGGTGAGAAGCGGTGCATTTAGGGCCTGAAAGCGGTGTGGGTCCAAACTTCTTTCGGTAGCCCCGAAATCATGTGCTCTTACAACACCATATCAAGCCACAACACGTGGCTGCCCCTTAATAGAAAATTCACATCTCAATCTCAAGGAGGGTTTAGCCAATGAACAAGGATTGAATTTTGCTGCCACCTGCTTATTCAACGCCAAATCCATGAGTGACACGTGGTCACCCCCTAGTCGTCAAGTCGCTTCTCCGATCCCGATGAAGATCCAGTTAATGAAAAAAGGACTAGTAGTTGAAACCTCAGCTGAGTCCATAAATGGGAAACGTGAAAGTTATGGCCGAAGAGACAAAATTGTCATCCTAAGGTACCACGATGGAAGGTTTCGTCTTGCAGGTCCATACTGACCAGAGCTTGCGTTTGAAAGGAGAAAACATGCACAGTTTGACAAAAGGATGCGCAGACAAAAGCATTGAATGAGATAGCCAGGTCACACTCCTGGAAGTTGTGGACTGAGATGATTATAAATAGATCAGTTTAATTTTTTGTAATGGGGAGGGTTTTTCAGAGGATGGAGAGCCGAGAGAGTTTTATGAGTAGGGCTCTATATTTTAGTTTGTATGCCTAAGGGCTTGGATCATAAATATTATGTTATTGAAGATTCCTTTGAATCGTTTTTATCAGACCGTCTTCTTAGTTTACACACTATTTTGTTTCTTCTTGTCTGCATGTAATCTCTTTGATTTATGGATTCTTGAGGCGATGGAGGATCTGTTGCTATCATGCCCATCTTTCATGGTTCATCAAATATTTTCTGTTTTTCTTATTGTCTGGATGTAATCTCTCTGATCTATGGATTCCTGAGGCGACAGAGGATCTGCTATCATCTTTTTGATATTTCATGGTTCAAAAGACATTTTTTGTTTTCCTCTTGTCTGGATGTAGCATCTCTCTGATCTATGGATTCTTGAGGTGATAGAGAATCTACTGTTATCTTGCCCATTTTTCATGGTTCATAACTTAGACATTTTCTATCTTCTTTCTCCTCATCACCACATAAATATTTTTGTCTGATAGGTGGTTTAAATGCCTTCCTTATTCATGATACTTATGACTCCATAGCCTGATGGTCTCGAACTGATATTTAGTTACTTCTATTATCTTTTCCTCTCCCTGCAGTATTACTGATCCACCTACTCAAACCATTTTAATCCACTTACCTTTTTGATGGGTACTGGGCTTATCCTCTTGCAGCCCGATGGTGACTCTCAATGCCAACATTCATGGCGTCATTTCCGGGGATGGTAGTGAAGACATATTCCCTGGGAGAATGACAACAAATAGATCCAGTTTTAGATGGTGAACTGAAGCTGGACACATTATTCTAACTGCTTATCTTTCACCATGGAGACTCCTTTATTCAGAATCTGTTGGTGACTCCACTGGAAGGTGACAAATCAAATGGCTATGGAGGCTATCTTGGCCAGGAGGTTTTCCCCACTCAACTTCTCAGCCATAGCTGGTTATCCACATACTGTGCCTCATATCGATGAATGGAAAGACCTATTGCCAAGATTTTTTGAAGGTAAGAATGACAACCTTCTTGAACATTTTCTGGGATTTCATGCTTTGATACAACAACTTGACATCCATTATGAATACATACATATGAAGTTTTTTATGTACTGGCTTCTAGGATATGCTCATGTTTGGTATCACTCTCTTGAGCTTTCTAGCATTTCTTCACTCGACGAGTTTCATGCAGCTTTCAATATTCATTGTCAAAAGTTTTATTCCTATGAGTTAATTTTTCATAGATGTTGTGAGGAGTATAAAAACTGTGCTCATGATATAATTGATTCTTATGAAGGCTGTGAGGATGAAGAAGATGCCTTGGATTAGGAAGCATCTCTTTCTCTTCTTTGTTCATCCGCATTAGATGAAAACAATGTTTGTTGTCTCAGTAAGGAAAGTGCAGAAATTGAGTCTGTTCTGGAAGCTGATATTCTTTGTGACCTTGTCTCTAAAAAACATATATATGAGCAACCTATTTTTGACTCATATGATGATGATAAGATATTGCTTCCTGGATTGAATCTGGAAAGGTAGTTTGTGTTTGATAATGAAGAACAATTTTCTCATGTTGGGTAGAAGATACCTCTTGGTATTTCATTCAAGACTCCTCCTCTATTTGATCATTATGGAGACAGTGATGAAGATGCTGAGGTGTTTTTTGTCTTGAAAGAAAAAATCATTAGCAACCAACTTTCTAATGAAAATGAAATCTTTTACCAAGAGCAACATGATAGAGAGAAAGATCCATCCATTGATATACATGAGGAGATATCTTTCCATCAAATAGCAGGTGTTATTAGAGAAGGCAAAGGAGAAGTGGATCAACAGCCTGCATCAACCTTTCACTCACTTGTGCTTGCCACATACATTCAACCAGATGTGAGCAGCTGGAAAGTAGAGAGGGCTTTCTGTTACCAATATGGTAGGTTTTATCACCCATTTTATGACCCTGTTGGGGAGTACACAGAGTTTCATTTCCTCCATATATTGAAGTCTTCAAGATTTGTCATACCTTCAACATTGGGAAATAATCTGGAAAATGTAATTATTTTGCTTTCACAGTTTTATTATCTCTTGTTGATCAATGGTAGAGTAAGAAAGTTTTCCGTTAGGAAGTTACTTGGGTGGCTATGGTGGAAGTTTTCTTTCACCTAAGACATTGTAAAAAGTCAGTTAGTCTAGGATTGTACATAAATAAGCTCCTCTTGGAGTGTATGTGTTTGATTTCTTTTTGTAAGTAGATAGTGTACATATCAGTATGTGGTCCTCAACAGGATGTATTTGAGCTCGACTCCACAACCCAAAGGCTAGGGAACTGGAACTACACATTCTTGGTAGCTCATGGGGAGTATGCCATCCCCCGTGGAGCCAAATGTTATAACACAAAGTTTCCCAGGGTCACAGTCGAAAACCATGAGTGCAGGTAGCGGGCGGGTGCAATCTGCAGCAGTAGAGATACCTTGTGCATTTCGATTTAGCGCCATCCCTAAAAGAAGTTGGAAGGTTTCCATAGTTGGCAGGTGGATAAAAATTTGGTGAGGGGGAGAAATTAGCCATTGTGCCTATATCTCAGAGCCCGATCAGATCGACGACGACTAGTCATTTCAGCACCACAAACTACATGGGCATTAAAACCTGAAGGGTAGGCTGAAATCCAAACCGCGGTTTTGATTGGTGGCTATGTGGTGAGAAGCGGTGCATTTCCGGCCCGAAAGCGGTGTGGGTCCAAACCACTTTCGACGACCCAAAATCACGTGCTCTTACAATGCCGTATCAAGCCGTGACACGTGGCTTCCCCTTAATAGACAATTCACATCTTGATCCTGAGGAGGGTTCAACCAATGAATGAGGATTGACTTTTTGGCCACCTTCTTATTCAATGCCCAATCCATGAGAGACATTTGGTCACCCCCTAGTATTCAAGTCGCTTCTCTGATTCCGATGAAGATCCAATTAATGAAAAAAGGACTAGTAGCTGAAACCTCAGTTGAGTCCATAAATGGGAAATGTGAAAGTTGTGGTCGAAGAGACTGAACTATTATCCTGTGGTACCACGGTGGACAGTTTCATCTTGTAGGTCCATACTGACCAGAGATTGCGTCTATTAGGATAAAACATGCAGAGTTTGACAGAAGGATGCACAAACGAAAGCATTGAATGAGATAGCCATGTCACACTCCTGGCAGTTGTGCACTGAGATGATTATAAATAGATCAGTTTAATTTTTTGTAAGGGGGAGGGTTTTTCAGAGGCTGGAGAGCCGAGAGATTTTTATGAGCAGGGATTTGTATTTTAGTTTGTATGCATGAGGGCTTGGATCGTAAATATTATTTTATTGAAGATTCATTTGAATCGTTTTTATCAGAGCATCTTCTTAGTTTACACATTGTTCTGTTTCTTCTTGTCTGGATGTAATCTCTTTGATTTATGGATTCCTGAGTCGATGGAGGATCTGTTGCTATCATGCCCATCTTTCATGGTTCATCACATATTTTCTATTTTTCTTATTGTCTGGATGTAATCTCTCTAATATATGGATTCCTGAGGCGGGAAATGATCTATTGTCATCTTTCCCATATTTCATGGTTCAACAAACATTTTTTGTTTTCCTCTTGTCTAGATGTAGCATCTCTATGATCTATGGATTCCTTAGGCAGTAGAGGATCTATTGCTATCTTGCCCATTTTTCATGGTTCATCACTCAAACATTTTCTGTCTTCTTTCTCCTCATCACCACATAAATCCTTTTGTTTGATAGGCAGTTTAAATTCCTTCCTTATTCACAATAATTATGACTCCATAGCCCAATGGTCCCGAACTGATCTGCAGTTACTTATGTTATCTTTTCCTCTCCCTGCAGTATTATTGATCAACCTACTCAAACCATTTTAATCCATTTACCTTTTTGATGGGTATTGGGCTTATCCTCTTGCAGTTTGAGGGTGACTCTCAGTGCCAACACTAATGATGGCCATTGATTCTAGGCTAGGGTTGGAAATTCTAACACATTATTCATAGATTTTGAAGGAGAAATTTCAGACTTACCCATTGAATAAAGAGGTTTATAATTATCTGCGATCATAAGATTTATGGTTGAATGAGGCTTTCTTGCATCCATCTCCATATTCCCTATTTCATTTTCTCCTTTTGTGAAACATTGTTCCCTTGGGTATGATTCCTTTGGTTTGTTCCCTTCAATTGGGATCTCCTTCTAATTCATAGTAACAACCCCCCTTTTACTTTTTATCTCTTCCCTTGGTTCCTAATTGGTTCTAGAAGCTTGCAGTTCCCCCACAATGTCTAAGGTCCCTAAACTTTTCCTTCTCCACACCTTTTTTGTGAATTTGAGGACATAGTCATTGGCTAGATGACCATAGATGTAGAATATAGCATAACAAAATGGAATACCCATGTAGTCTAGGGCTTGTGTAAATTGGTGATTTCCAACCACTAGTTCTATTTCCTCTACCAAACCCTCCTTTAGGTCCACCTCAATTATAATACACGATATAGTTCTCAACATCATCTTCAAGTAGCTTTCACATGCTTCTATAAAATTCCCTAAACCATTTCTTATGAAAACATCTAGAGACTAAAATTGTAAGGGTAACCCTCATATCTTATCCCATACAATCCAAGATGAATATTTATCCATTCAATGGTTAAAATAAGGATTCTAGTGCTTTGGAGTTAGCAACTAGTCCCCCAAATCCATCTCAAGCACTTAATCTTTGATTCATTTTCCTTGGATTTGAAAATGAATGTGAGTCAACCCCTTACTAGAAGGTGAAATTCTAGGGAGTAACCTAATGGGGATCTCCATTCCATATCAATTCATTCCTCTAAGGTATTTTATGAAATTTGTTGACCATAGAAAAACCTTGTTAGGGCTTGATTCATTATTTCCATGACATGAATTAAGTTGATGTCCTCACCTACGACTAAATTAACCTTATTTTTTTCTCAACTTAACACACTTATGACTTTTCCTTCATAGGATTTCCTTAAGAGCTAAACCCCTCTTCACCACACTACCCTTAATCATGTTCTCTAGGGTTACAAACTGGTTAATTCCAAAATCTTCATTCCCTGACAATTCCTCTTTCAAGAAATACTTTCAACCGATTTCCCTTCCTTCTCCATACAACACTGGTAAATAGGGTTGAGGAACAAAAGTTCTACCAATGTGTTTATTCCTCCTTTTTAAATTGTTATACATCTTTTTTCTGAGGATGCAGAGTCCAAGCTCAAGAAAGAGTTATGAATTACTTCACTTTGTTCCAAAATCCACCTTTATTGTTGTCATAAATGTTCTAACATGAATGTCGCTATCACAACTATCGATTGGTCTTACCTCTGTGTGGAACTGAAGTGGGTTTTGGGAAAGGGTTTTCACCTAGTCATTTCCCACCCCTATGTTCCCTTTGGGTCCATCTCTATAAAATTCCCCTAAGGTAACATCAACTCTTGGACCCATTGAGAAAATGGATCGATCTTGATAAGGATCCACTAAATAATCCACAATGTCCTCTTCCATATTGAACTTAGCCCTTACCCTATTTCCTTCATCCAACATCTATAGTTTGGTGCTCTCCATTCCTAAAAATCCCTGAATTCTTATCTCGTCATACATAAATACATATATATGATGGTGATGATGATGATGATGATTGTCCATTGAAACCAAATTTGGTCTATTGGACCTTAAGAAAAAATGATAAGGAATTATTTAGTTTGTGTAAAATTTTTGTTTCTATGATAAAAATGATTGGAGAGAAGCTTTACTAAATCTCCTTGGTTTTGAAGAGTTAACAAATTATGAAAACAGGTAGGGTTACAAATATTGTGAAATTGAGATATAATGTGGACATATGAAGGGAATTCTAAGAGAAAATGTTTTTTATCCTCCACCCTCATCACAAAAATGATATATTCTTTCATCCCATCGCGTTCTAGCATTTGTCCAATGCCCATTTTCACTATGAATGTTGTTAGAGTTTGATCCTAGTTTAGTAATGTTTATTTTCTTCTTTCATCTAGCTATAGTAAAAATACACTTTCAATCTTCTAGATGGGGTTAATGATATCTTTATAGTACATTAATTTTCTCTCATTTTTTATTTTTGATTGCACCACAAATTCTCTTTAAATTTATATGGGATGGTATTTTTTATGGTATCAATATTAAGCAAAGTGACCTCTTCTACTGTCCAATGATTTAGCTAAGAAGTAGCATCTTTATCTTACCTATCTTAATCTCAATTGACTTTGACTAAAATTTGAAGCAATGTTAGCTAAGAATTAACATCTTTATGCTACCTATCTTAAGCTCATTTGACTTTGACCAAAATTTGAAGCAATGTTAAGAAGCTTTTAGCCTTTCATGTAAGTTATCTTATACTTATACATTAAGCATCTATGTTTTTTTCACGTGGAAAAAAACGTTCCACTGTTATTCTATTATGAATCAAGTGAAACTTTCTATTACATGTGGGTCATAAGTGTAATGATCTATTTGAAATCAAAATAAGACTATAGACAATTCTTTTTCTATCCCAGATTTCAACAAGAAGTAAAATATCTACAAAATACATATAGTGACAATTTCAAAAATATAAAAAAAGATACATCTATAGTGTTCCATCTTAGAAAATATAGAGTTTATCTGCATAGACAATAGATCCATTGACAAGTTCTTCATAATAGAGCCAACCAATATTTTTTTTTAAGGCCTTCTTTGATAAGATGTCAGCTTCTTTGTTGTACTGCCTATGAACATGCATAAATTTGATAGAATCAAATTGGTCCTTTAATATTCCTATCTTGCCTTTCCAGGAATTGAGATATAGTAGATTCAAATTGGACTTTGAATTTATCCAATCAATAGTAATCTTTGAATCTCCATCAACCATCATCTTTTTAATGGAAAGTCTAGTAGAGAGTAATAATAATCCCCATAAACCCAGTAGTTCAACTTTCATATTATTTCCATTTCCTCCTGCAAAATAAGCTTTGACTAGGTGATCTGGAGTGATTTTCAAGTAGATTCCAATGACACAAAAATTGTCAACAATTGCTCCATCAAAAAAACCAATTGGAGTATCATCAAAGAAGATTGGGTTTAAAATATATTCAAATCTGTCCTCATCTTCATTTTCTGTGTAATCTTTGATTGAAAGGATAATTTTAGTGACTATCATAGAGTCCTGTCTGTTCCAGTTTTCAAATAAAATTTTATTTATGAATTTCCATATTCCCCATATCACCAAAAAGGGAATATGTCTCATTTTTGGAAATTGTAAGAACCAAAGATTCAAGTTTTCCTCTATGGATGTACAATCATAACTGCAATCCATATATTTTGTGTTGTGATACAGTCCACAAAAATATGAGTTGTCGATTCTTCGTCTCTTAAACAAAAACTGCAAACCGATGGTCCAATACCTCCTCTTTTTTTATAATTCACACCAGAGAGAATGAAATCTTCAAACATAGTCACATACATAAAAGAACCTTAACTGGTATGTTAACTTTCCAAATAGCTTTGTACCACCATCTTCTTTCGTCCATAAGGTTTAAGAAAGAAATGGACTGATAAGCTAAGTTTGTTGTAACATTACCTGTCGATTTGTTCCATGACCAAACAATCTGATTGCTTGAATTTTTTAATTGAATACCACTACTCTTTAAGATTGTAAAAAATTCATCCCATTCTATTTTTATCCCACCTGTCAGTCCAAGCTAATTTGACTCATACCACCCTTGATTTGATCCAGTTTCGACAGGGATAACTGCTTGTGCTATAGAATAACTGTTTAAATTATTTAAGAACTAGATTAGTGGACCTGACAATTTAAAAGAAGAATTGCAACCAATAAAATGATCAAATCCTAAAATAACTCTATTACCATAACCAATCACCCAAGCTAGCCATATTTTGATGATAGGGAATGAATACATATAATTTTTCCATATGATAGAATCTCCCTAGAGTTTTTGATCTTCTCTTCGAAGCCATGAAATTATGTCTACACCTTTTAAGTATTTCTTGCTAAGAATTGTATTCCACAGAATTTTCCCAAATAATCCTCTCCAGCAAGACTTTGCAGCTAATGATTGAGCAAACCAAGAGATATTCTTAATGCTCCATCCTCCATAATCTTTTGGCCTGGAAATATTTTGTCATTTTGTTAGGTGGTATCCTGTGCTTTTTTTCCCTCCTTTCCAGATGAAGTTTGTAATAAGTAGCTGAATTCGGTGGAGAATGGAAGAGGGAAACTTAACAAGACTAAGACAATAAACATGAATACTCTGTAGAACAGATTTGGCTAAAGTGAGTCTGCCTCCTAAAGAAATCCAATGAAAAGTCCAGTTCCATATCCTTTTTTCGGTCTTTTGAATCCAGTGATTCATCTTATAGTTGTTTGGTTTAAGGAAAAAGGCTAAATATTTCATTACTTGATCAAGTATCACAAACTAAATATCAAATGTTGTCGAAAAACTTTGCTCCAGGCTTTGGTCTATGTTTTGAACAAGGAAACACGACTTATGGCAGTTTACAACCATCCCATAAGAAAAACATAAATTAGTTAGGATAGTTTTAAATTCTATCCAATCTTCAAGCTTACCATCTCCTAGAATGAGCATGTCATCAACCAAAAATAGATGTGTGATGAAAGTGCCAACAACTACTTTTAGGCCCTGAAACATTCCTGAATTCACAACTTGTTTCAATTGTCTACTTAGACACTCAACAACCAGAAGGAATAATAACGGGGACAAAGGGCATCCTTGACGTAATCCTCGATGGATTTTGAAGAATTCAGTTGGAACTCCATTTACTAGGACTGCCATATTGACAGATGTGATACACGCCATAATCCATTGTGAAACCATCCAATTTAATCCAATCTGAACTAGTAGCAATCTAAGAAATTGTCAGCTCACTTTATCAGAGGCCTCTTTAAATCCAACTTCAAAATAACTGTATGCAAACATTCATGTGTAATTCCAACAACATCAAAGATCAACATGTCCTTAAGAAAGCTGAATTGTTCAAAGGAAATGCAAGAGGCTAACTTATCTTTGATCTGGGAAGCTATAATTTTAGAAATTACTTTATAGACAAAATTGCATAGAGCAATAGGTCTGAAGTCATTGAAAATGTCTAGCTTGCTAACTCTTGGGATTAGAGCGAAAAAAGTAGCATTAAGTGCCCTTGGAATAAAACCTGTGCATCTAGATTCCTCAACAACATTGAGTAATTCCTCTCCCATAATGTCGAAGAAGGTTTGAAAAAGTTCATGAGTCCAACTGTTTGGACCAGGACTTTTTTCTTTTGGAATTTTGCTTACTGTTTCTTGGACTTCCTCAATCGTTACTGCTTTACCAATCTCCTCATTGTCAACATCATTGAAGAAGCGAGGAACATTCTTGAGAACATTTACTTGAAGAGCAATGTCTTCAGAGTCTAAATGCTATACTGTGCTTTAAAATGATTATATACAGTGTCCTTAATCTCTGCTTCAGTAGATTTATGATTCCCATCCTCATCGGAAATGTCCCAAATTGTGTTTTGACATCTTCTTTGTGTGGCAAATTTATGAAAAAATTTAGTATTTTTATCTCCTTTTGTGATCCAAATAGCTCCTCGAGGAGGATTCTTCAGTGGAAAGAATTGTATCCTTCCTTTGTTTGAGTGATTTCAGCAAGTCCAAATCTTCATAACCGAAGATCTGAGTAGGACAATTCTCCAAAAATCTGCCATTGAATAACAATTTTCTTCAAATGCTTTAATTTGGAGCATAAAAGATGGATCGATGAATTATTTGCCCAGCTATTCATCTCATTCCAAGTGGATCTAACCAGAGTATTGAAACCCGGATCCAAAATCCACAAGTTATTAAATTTAAACGGAGGGGCAGATTTCGGGAAGACATCTCGAATTGTAAACATATCGGATTATGATCAGAAATTGTGGAATTAATGACCCATGACCGAATGTTGCAATGGTTACCAAGGGGATTTTCATCTAAAAGAAAACGATATAATCTTTTTGATGTACCAGCGAGCCCGACTCTACCATTCCTCCAAGTTGGAGACAGAAGGGTTGGTTGAACGTCCACTAAACCCGAGTTGTGGAGGATGTTTGAAAAGTAGTGAGCAAGAGGATCAATTCGAGCCAGATTCCCCCACACCTCCCTGGCTGACAGTGTGAAATTTAGATCACCACCAACAATAAGGTTATCCTCTCTCAGCGAGCCGAAATGCTTCCCTATCTTTATAAGGAGCATAACAGTTGAGAAGTTTCACTGTATCCTTTGAATGCTTGAGTCTGCCTTCCAAGAAAATACCGAGGAAACATGTAATAATAAACAGCCTATGAATTTGTTTGATTGACGTTAAAATGAGATTATTATAATAAATGGTTCTTATTAGATTAGATTGTGAATTAGATATATATCGATCATTAAGGTGACGCAGTTAAAAAATCAGTGCCGGAGGCAAGGGAGATCGTTCTTCCGGAACATGCCTCCTGCTAAGATCGAACCAACCCAGTGCCCAGGCGACTAATGAGAGCTGACCTCCATTAGAAACCTGGTTTGGACTTAAAACATGGATCAAATCAGGAATAACAGGGTATCACTCTCCGTGAATAAGCCAGCTTCAGACCCAGATGGGCATAGAGCTCCGCAGGAATTTCATATACAAAATGTATTTAAAAACAAAGCCATATGCAATGTCGATACGATCATTGGTTGAAGTAATCAACGGCTGTCTGTTCAAATTCCAATTCCAAATATGAACAATCTCCTACAAGGCTACAAATACAAATACCCCATTGTATGCCTCCCTCCATCCCCGATATTTGATTTCACCTGGGCTTGCTCGGCAATCAATCAATCTGGTGCATTTCAATCAATTGGCGAGGGTTCGATTCTTGAGAGTGGATTAACAATGGCCCGGACGAAGCAGACGGCGCGGAAGTCGACGGGGGGTAAGGTTCCCCGAAAGCAGCTGATAACGAAGGCATCGAGAAAATCTGCGCCGGCAACGGGGGGAGTGAAGAGACCGCACAGATTCAAGCCGGGGACGGTGGCCCTCCGCGAGATCCGAAAGTTCCAGAAGACCACGGACCTGCTGATACGGAAGCTCCCCTTCCAGCGACTCGTGAGGGAGATCGCCCAGGACTTCAGGACCGATCTCCGCTTCCAGTCCTCCGCCGTCTCCGCCGTCCAGGAGGCGGCGGAGGCCTATCTCGTCTCCCTCTTCGAGGACTCCAATCTCTGCGCCATCCACGCCAAGCGCGTCAC
>ML825674.1:0-12257 GCA_009831015.1 Picea engelmannii | reverse complement strand
CATTGGTTTTCTTTCCCATTTTATATTCCTTAGAAAGAAAAATCTTATAAATTCCTAATTGTTATCATAGAAAGTTGCACAGGGTCATAGTCGACAGCCATGAGCGCAGGCAACAGGCAAGTACAGTTTGCAGCAACAACGATACCTTGTGCATTTCGATTTAGCACCATCCCTAAAATTATTTGGAAGGTTTCCACAATTGGAAAGAAAATAAAACTTTGGTGGGGGGGATAAATTAGTCGGTGCACCCAGATGTCAGAGCCCAATCAGATCGACAACCACTAGTCATTTCAGCGCCACAAATAGCACAGGCGTCAAAACTCGAAGAGTGAGACAAAATCCAAATCGTGATTTTGATTGGTGGCTACGTGGTGAGAAGCGGTGCATTTAGGGCCTGAAAGCGGTGTGGGTCCAAACTTATTTCGGTGGCCTCGAAATCATGTGCTCTTACAACACCGTATCAAGCCACAACACGTGGCTGCCCCTTAATAGAAAATTCACATCTCGATCTCGAGGAGGGTTCAACCAATGAACAAGGATTGAATTTTGCGGCCACCTTCTTATTCAACGCCCAATCCATGAGCGACACGTGATCACCCCCTAGTCGTCAAGTCACTTCTTCGATCCCGATGAAGATCCAGTTAATGAAAAAAGGACCAGTAGTTGAAACCTTAGCTGAGTCCATAAATGGGAAACGTGAAAGTTATGTCCGAAGAGACAGAACCGTCATCCTAAGGTACCACGATGGAAGGTTTCGTCTTGCAGGTCCATACTGATCGGAGCTTGCATTTGACAGGAGAAAACATGAACAGTCTGACAAAAGGATGCGCAGACAAAAGCATTGAATGAGATAGCCAGGTCACACTCCTGGAAGTTGTGGATTGAGAAGATTATAAATAGATCAGTTTAAGTTTTTGTAATGGGGAGGGTTTTTCAGAGGATGGAGAGTCGAGAGAGTTTTATGAGCAGGGCTCTATATTTTAGTTTGTATACCTGAGGGATTGGATCGTAAATATTATGTTATTGAAGATTCCTTTGAATCGTTTTTATCAGACCATCTTCTTAGTTTACACACTATTCTGTTTCTTCTTGTCTGCATGTAATCTCTTTGATTTATGGATTCTTGAGGCGATGGAGGATCTATTGCTATCATGCCCATCTTTCATGGTTCATCAAATATTTTCTGTTTTTCTTATTGTCTGGATGTAATCTCTCTGATCTATGGATTCCTAAGGTGGCAGAGGATCTTCTATCATCTTTCCAATCTTTCATGGTTCAAAAGACATTTTTTGTTTTCCTCTTGTCTGGATATAGCATCTCTTTGATCTATGGATTCTTGAGGCGATAGAGAATCTACTGTTATCTTGCCCATTTTTCATGGTTCATAACTTAGACATTTTTTGTCTTCTTTCTCCTCATCACCACATAAATCTTTTTGTCTGATAGGTGGTTTAAATGCCTTCCTTATTCATGATACTTATGACTCCATAGCCTGATGGTCTCGAACTGATCTTTAGTTACTTTTGTTATCTTTTCCTCTCCCTGCAGTATTACTGATCCACCTACTCAAACCATTTTAATCCACTTACCTTTTTGATGGGTACTGGGCTTATCCTCTTGCAGTTTGATGGTGACTCTTAGTGCCAACATTCATGGTGCCATTTTCGGGGATGGTAGTGAAGACATATTCCCTGGGAGAATGACAACAAATAGATCCAGTTTTAGATGGTGAACTGAAGCTAGACACATTATTCTGACTGCTTATCTTTCACCATGGAGACTCCATTATTCAGAATCTGTTGGTGACTCCACTGGAAGGTGACAAATCAAATGGCTATGGAGGCTATCCTGGCCAGGAGGTTTTCCCCACTCAACTTCTCAGCCATAGCTGGTTATTTACATACTGTGCCTCATATCAATGAATGCAAATACCTATTGCCAAGATTTTTTGAAGGTAAGAATGACAACCCTCTTGAACATGTTCTGGGATTTCATGCTTTGATACAACAAATTGACATCCAGTATGAATACATACATATGAAGTTGTTTATGTACTCGCTTCTAGGATATGCTCGTGTTTGGTATCACTCTCTTGAGATTTCTAGCATTTCTTCACTCGACGAGTTTCATGCAGCTTTCAATATTCATTGTCAAAAGTTTTATTCCTCTGAGTTAATTTTTCATAGATGTTGTGAGGAGTATAAAAACTGTGCTCAGGATATAATTGATTCTTATGAAGGTTGTGAGGATGAAGAAGATGCCTTGGATTAGGAAGCATCTCTTTCTCTTCTTTGTTCATCCGCATTAGATGAAAACAGTGTTTGTTGTCTCAGTAAGGAAAGTGCAGAAATTGAGTCTGTTCTGGAAGCTGAAATTCTTTGTGACCTTGTCTCTAAAAAACATATATATGAGCAGCCTATTTTTGACTCATATGATGATGATAAGATATTTCTTCCTGGATTGAATCTAGAAAGGTAGCTTGTGTTTGATAATGAAGAACAATTTTCTCATGTTGGGTAGAAGATACCTCTTGGTATTTCATTCAAGACTCCTCCTCTATTTGATCATTATGGAGACAGTGATGGAGATGCTGAGGTGTTTTTTGTCTTGAAAGAAAAAATCATTAGCAGCCAACTTTCTAATGAAAATGAAATCTTTTACCAAGAGAAACATGATAGAGAGAAAGATCCATCCATTGATATACATGAGGAGATATCTTTACATCAAATAGTAGGTGTTATTAGAGAAGGAAAAGGAGAAGTGGATCAACAGCCTGCATCAACCTTTCACTCACTTGTGCTTGCCACATACATTCAACCAGATGTGAGCAGCTGGAAAGTAGAGAGGGCTTTCTGTTACCAATATGGTAGGTTTTATCACCCATTTTATGACCCTGTTGGGGAGTACACAGAGTTTCATTTCCTCCATATATTGAAGTCTTCAAGATTTGTCATACCTTCAACATTGGGAAATAATCTGGAAAATGTAATTATTTTGCTTTCACAGTTTTATTATCTCTTGTTGATCAATGGTAGAGTAAGAAAGTTTTCCGTTAGGAAGTTACTTGGGTGGCTATGGTGGAAGTTTTCTTTCACCTAAGACATTGTAAAAAGTCAGTTAGTCTAGGATTGTACATAAATAAGCTCCTCTTGGAGTGTATGTGTTTGATTTCTTTTTGTAAGTAGATAGTGTACATATCAGTATGTGGTCCTCAACAGGATGTATTTGAGCTCGACTCCACAACCCAAAGGCTAGGGAACTGGAACTACACATTCTTGGTAGCTCATGGGGAGTATGCCATCCCCCGTGGAGCCAAATGTTATAACACAAAGTTTCCCAGGGTCACAGTCGAAAACCATGAGTGCAGGTAGCGGGCGGGTGCAATCTGCAGCAGTAGAGATACCTTGTGCATTTCGATTTAGCGCCATCCCTAAAAGAAGTTGGAAGGTTTCCATAGTTGGCAGGTGGATAAAAATTTGGTGAGGGGGAGAAATTAGCCATTGTGCCTATATCTCAGAGCCCGATCAGATCGACGACGACTAGTCATTTCAGCACCACAAACTACATGGGCATTAAAACCTGAAGGGTAGGCTGAAATCCAAACCGCGGTTTTGATTGGTGGCTATGTGGTGAGAAGCGGTGCATTTCCGGCCCGAAAGCGGTGTGGGTCCAAACCACTTTCGACGACCCAAAATCACGTGCTCTTACAATGCCGTATCAAGCCGTGACACGTGGCTTCCCCTTAATAGACAATTCACATCTTGATCCTGAGGAGGGTTCAACCAATGAATGAGGATTGACTTTTTGGCCACCTTCTTATTCAATGCCCAATCCATGAGAGACATTTGGTCACCCCCTAGTATTCAAGTCGCTTCTCTGATTCCGATGAAGATCCAATTAATGAAAAAAGGACTAGTAGCTGAAACCTCAGTTGAGTCCATAAATGGGAAATGTGAAAGTTGTGGTCGAAGAGACTGAACTATTATCCTGTGGTACCACGGTGGACAGTTTCATCTTGTAGGTCCATACTGACCAGAGATTGCGTCTATTAGGATAAAACATGCAGAGTTTGACAGAAGGATGCACAAACGAAAGCATTGAATGAGATAGCCATGTCACACTCCTGGCAGTTGTGCACTGAGATGATTATAAATAGATCAGTTTAATTTTTTGTAAGGGGGAGGGTTTTTCAGAGGCTGGAGAGCCGAGAGATTTTTATGAGCAGGGATTTGTATTTTAGTTTGTATGCATGAGGGCTTGGATCGTAAATATTATTTTATTGAAGATTCATTTGAATCGTTTTTATCAGAGCATCTTCTTAGTTTACACATTGTTCTGTTTCTTCTTGTCTGGATGTAATCTCTTTGATTTATGGATTCCTGAGTCGATGGAGGATCTGTTGCTATCATGCCCATCTTTCATGGTTCATCACATATTTTCTATTTTTCTTATTGTCTGGATGTAATCTCTCTAATATATGGATTCCTGAGGCGGGAAATGATCTATTGTCATCTTTCCCATATTTCATGGTTCAACAAACATTTTTTGTTTTCCTCTTGTCTAGATGTAGCATCTCTATGATCTATGGATTCCTTAGGCAGTAGAGGATCTATTGCTATCTTGCCCATTTTTCATGGTTCATCACTCAAACATTTTCTGTCTTCTTTCTCCTCATCACCACATAAATCCTTTTGTTTGATAGGCAGTTTAAATTCCTTCCTTATTCACAATAATTATGACTCCATAGCCCAATGGTCCCGAACTGATCTGCAGTTACTTATGTTATCTTTTCCTCTCCCTGCAGTATTATTGATCAACCTACTCAAACCATTTTAATCCATTTACCTTTTTGATGGGTATTGGGCTTATCCTCTTGCAGTTTGAGGGTGACTCTCAGTGCCAACACTAATGATGGCCATTGATTCTAGGCTAGGGTTGGAAATTCTAACACATTATTCATAGATTTTGAAGGAGAAATTTCAGACTTACCCATTGAATAAAGAGGTTTATAATTATCTGCGATCATAAGATTTATGGTTGAATGAGGCTTTCTTGCATCCATCTCCATATTCCCTATTTCATTTTCTCCTTTTGTGAAACATTGTTCCCTTGGGTATGATTCCTTTGGTTTGTTCCCTTCAATTGGGATCTCCTTCTAATTCATAGTAACAACCCCCCTTTTACTTTTTATCTCTTCCCTTGGTTCCTAATTGGTTCTAGAAGCTTGCAGTTCCCCCACAATGTCTAAGGTCCCTAAACTTTTCCTTCTCCACACCTTTTTTGTGAATTTGAGGACATAGTCATTGGCTAGATGACCATAGATGTAGAATATAGCATAACAAAATGGAATACCCATGTAGTCTAGGGCTTGTGTAAATTGGTGATTTCCAACCACTAGTTCTATTTCCTCTACCAAACCCTCCTTTAGGTCCACCTCAATTATAATACACGATATAGTTCTCAACATCATCTTCAAGTAGCTTTCACATGCTTCTATAAAATTCCCTAAACCATTTCTTATGAAAACATCTAGAGACTAAAATTGTAAGGGTAACCCTCATATCTTATCCCATACAATCCAAGATGAATATTTATCCATTCAATGGTTAAAATAAGGATTCTAGTGCTTTGGAGTTAGCAACTAGTCCCCCAAATCCATCTCAAGCACTTAATCTTTGATTCATTTTCCTTGGATTTGAAAATGAATGTGAGTCAACCCCTTACTAGAAGGTGAAATTCTAGGGAGTAACCTAATGGGGATCTCCATTCCATATCAATTCATTCCTCTAAGGTATTTTATGAAATTTGTTGACCATAGAAAAACCTTGTTAGGGCTTGATTCATTATTTCCATGACATGAATTAAGTTGATGTCCTCACCTACGACTAAATTAACCTTATTTTTTTCTCAACTTAACACACTTATGACTTTTCCTTCATAGGATTTCCTTAAGAGCTAAACCCCTCTTCACCACACTACCCTTAATCATGTTCTCTAGGGTTACAAACTGGTTAATTCCAAAATCTTCATTCCCTGACAATTCCTCTTTCAAGAAATACTTTCAACCGATTTCCCTTCCTTCTCCATACAACACTGGTAAATAGGGTTGAGGAACAAAAGTTCTACCAATGTGTTTATTCCTCCTTTTTAAATTGTTATACATCTTTTTTCTGAGGATGCAGAGTCCAAGCTCAAGAAAGAGTTATGAATTACTTCACTTTGTTCCAAAATCCACCTTTATTGTTGTCATAAATGTTCTAACATGAATGTCGCTATCACAACTATCGATTGGTCTTACCTCTGTGTGGAACTGAAGTGGGTTTTGGGAAAGGGTTTTCACCTAGTCATTTCCCACCCCTATGTTCCCTTTGGGTCCATCTCTATAAAATTCCCCTAAGGTAACATCAACTCTTGGACCCATTGAGAAAATGGATCGATCTTGATAAGGATCCACTAAATAATCCACAATGTCCTCTTCCATATTGAACTTAGCCCTTACCCTATTTCCTTCATCCAACATCTATAGTTTGGTGCTCTCCATTCCTAAAAATCCCTGAATTCTTATCTCGTCATACATAAATACATATATATGATGGTGATGATGATGATGATGATTGTCCATTGAAACCAAATTTGGTCTATTGGACCTTAAGAAAAAATGATAAGGAATTATTTAGTTTGTGTAAAATTTTTGTTTCTATGATAAAAATGATTGGAGAGAAGCTTTACTAAATCTCCTTGGTTTTGAAGAGTTAACAAATTATGAAAACAGGTAGGGTTACAAATATTGTGAAATTGAGATATAATGTGGACATATGAAGGGAATTCTAAGAGAAAATGTTTTTTATCCTCCACCCTCATCACAAAAATGATATATTCTTTCATCCCATCGCGTTCTAGCATTTGTCCAATGCCCATTTTCACTATGAATGTTGTTAGAGTTTGATCCTAGTTTAGTAATGTTTATTTTCTTCTTTCATCTAGCTATAGTAAAAATACACTTTCAATCTTCTAGATGGGGTTAATGATATCTTTATAGTACATTAATTTTCTCTCATTTTTTATTTTTGATTGCACCACAAATTCTCTTTAAATTTATATGGGATGGTATTTTTTATGGTATCAATATTAAGCAAAGTGACCTCTTCTACTGTCCAATGATTTAGCTAAGAAGTAGCATCTTTATCTTACCTATCTTAATCTCAATTGACTTTGACTAAAATTTGAAGCAATGTTAGCTAAGAATTAACATCTTTATGCTACCTATCTTAAGCTCATTTGACTTTGACCAAAATTTGAAGCAATGTTAAGAAGCTTTTAGCCTTTCATGTAAGTTATCTTATACTTATACATTAAGCATCTATGTTTTTTTCACGTGGAAAAAAACGTTCCACTGTTATTCTATTATGAATCAAGTGAAACTTTCTATTACATGTGGGTCATAAGTGTAATGATCTATTTGAAATCAAAATAAGACTATAGACAATTCTTTTTCTATCCCAGATTTCAACAAGAAGTAAAATATCTACAAAATACATATAGTGACAATTTCAAAAATATAAAAAAAGATACATCTATAGTGTTCCATCTTAGAAAATATAGAGTTTATCTGCATAGACAATAGATCCATTGACAAGTTCTTCATAATAGAGCCAACCAATATTTTTTTTTAAGGCCTTCTTTGATAAGATGTCAGCTTCTTTGTTGTACTGCCTATGAACATGCATAAATTTGATAGAATCAAATTGGTCCTTTAATATTCCTATCTTGCCTTTCCAGGAATTGAGATATAGTAGATTCAAATTGGACTTTGAATTTATCCAATCAATAGTAATCTTTGAATCTCCATCAACCATCATCTTTTTAATGGAAAGTCTAGTAGAGAGTAATAATAATCCCCATAAACCCAGTAGTTCAACTTTCATATTATTTCCATTTCCTCCTGCAAAATAAGCTTTGACTAGGTGATCTGGAGTGATTTTCAAGTAGATTCCAATGACACAAAAATTGTCAACAATTGCTCCATCAAAAAAACCAATTGGAGTATCATCAAAGAAGATTGGGTTTAAAATATATTCAAATCTGTCCTCATCTTCATTTTCTGTGTAATCTTTGATTGAAAGGATAATTTTAGTGACTATCATAGAGTCCTGTCTGTTCCAGTTTTCAAATAAAATTTTATTTATGAATTTCCATATTCCCCATATCACCAAAAAGGGAATATGTCTCATTTTTGGAAATTGTAAGAACCAAAGATTCAAGTTTTCCTCTATGGATGTACAATCATAACTGCAATCCATATATTTTGTGTTGTGATACAGTCCACAAAAATATGAGTTGTCGATTCTTCGTCTCTTAAACAAAAACTGCAAACCGATGGTCCAATACCTCCTCTTTTTTTATAATTCACACCAGAGAGAATGAAATCTTCAAACATAGTCACATACATAAAAGAACCTTAACTGGTATGTTAACTTTCCAAATAGCTTTGTACCACCATCTTCTTTCGTCCATAAGGTTTAAGAAAGAAATGGACTGATAAGCTAAGTTTGTTGTAACATTACCTGTCGATTTGTTCCATGACCAAACAATCTGATTGCTTGAATTTTTTAATTGAATACCACTACTCTTTAAGATTGTAAAAAATTCATCCCATTCTATTTTTATCCCACCTGTCAGTCCAAGCTAATTTGACTCATACCACCCTTGATTTGATCCAGTTTCGACAGGGATAACTGCTTGTGCTATAGAATAACTGTTTAAATTATTTAAGAACTAGATTAGTGGACCTGACAATTTAAAAGAAGAATTGCAACCAATAAAATGATCAAATCCTAAAATAACTCTATTACCATAACCAATCACCCAAGCTAGCCATATTTTGATGATAGGGAATGAATACATATAATTTTTCCATATGATAGAATCTCCCTAGAGTTTTTGATCTTCTCTTCGAAGCCATGAAATTATGTCTACACCTTTTAAGTATTTCTTGCTAAGAATTGTATTCCACAGAATTTTCCCAAATAATCCTCTCCAGCAAGACTTTGCAGCTAATGATTGAGCAAACCAAGAGATATTCTTAATGCTCCATCCTCCATAATCTTTTGGCCTGGAAATATTTTGTCATTTTGTTAGGTGGTATCCTGTGCTTTTTTTCCCTCCTTTCCAGATGAAGTTTGTAATAAGTAGCTGAATTCGGTGGAGAATGGAAGAGGGAAACTTAACAAGACTAAGACAATAAACATGAATACTCTGTAGAACAGATTTGGCTAAAGTGAGTCTGCCTCCTAAAGAAATCCAATGAAAAGTCCAGTTCCATATCCTTTTTTCGGTCTTTTGAATCCAGTGATTCATCTTATAGTTGTTTGGTTTAAGGAAAAAGGCTAAATATTTCATTACTTGATCAAGTATCACAAACTAAATATCAAATGTTGTCGAAAAACTTTGCTCCAGGCTTTGGTCTATGTTTTGAACAAGGAAACACGACTTATGGCAGTTTACAACCATCCCATAAGAAAAACATAAATTAGTTAGGATAGTTTTAAATTCTATCCAATCTTCAAGCTTACCATCTCCTAGAATGAGCATGTCATCAACCAAAAATAGATGTGTGATGAAAGTGCCAACAACTACTTTTAGGCCCTGAAACATTCCTGAATTCACAACTTGTTTCAATTGTCTACTTAGACACTCAACAACCAGAAGGAATAATAACGGGGACAAAGGGCATCCTTGACGTAATCCTCGATGGATTTTGAAGAATTCAGTTGGAACTCCATTTACTAGGACTGCCATATTGACAGATGTGATACACGCCATAATCCATTGTGAAACCATCCAATTTAATCCAATCTGAACTAGTAGCAATCTAAGAAATTGTCAGCTCACTTTATCAGAGGCCTCTTTAAATCCAACTTCAAAATAACTGTATGCAAACATTCATGTGTAATTCCAACAACATCAAAGATCAACATGTCCTTAAGAAAGCTGAATTGTTCAAAGGAAATGCAAGAGGCTAACTTATCTTTGATCTGGGAAGCTATAATTTTAGAAATTACTTTATAGACAAAATTGCATAGAGCAATAGGTCTGAAGTCATTGAAAATGTCTAGCTTGCTAACTCTTGGGATTAGAGCGAAAAAAGTAGCATTAAGTGCCCTTGGAATAAAACCTGTGCATCTAGATTCCTCAACAACATTGAGTAATTCCTCTCCCATAATGTCGAAGAAGGTTTGAAAAAGTTCATGAGTCCAACTGTTTGGACCAGGACTTTTTTCTTTTGGAATTTTGCTTACTGTTTCTTGGACTTCCTCAATCGTTACTGCTTTACCAATCTCCTCATTGTCAACATCATTGAAGAAGCGAGGAACATTCTTGAGAACATTTACTTGAAGAGCAATGTCTTCAGAGTCTAAATGCTATACTGTGCTTTAAAATGATTATATACAGTGTCCTTAATCTCTGCTTCAGTAGATTTATGATTCCCATCCTCATCGGAAATGTCCCAAATTGTGTTTTGACATCTTCTTTGTGTGGCAAATTTATGAAAAAATTTAGTATTTTTATCTCCTTTTGTGATCCAAATAGCTCCTCGAGGAGGATTCTTCAGTGGAAAGAATTGTATCCTTCCTTTGTTTGAGTGATTTCAGCAAGTCCAAATCTTCATAACCGAAGATCTGAGTAGGACAATTCTCCAAAAATCTGCCATTGAATAACAATTTTCTTCAAATGCTTTAATTTGGAGCATAAAAGATGGATCGATGAATTATTTGCCCAGCTATTCATCTCATTCCAAGTGGATCTAACCAGAGTATTGAAACCCGGATCCAAAATCCACAAGTTATTAAATTTAAACGGAGGGGCAGATTTCGGGAAGACATCTCGAATTGTAAACATATCGGATTATGATCAGAAATTGTGGAATTAATGACCCATGACCGAATGTTGCAATGGTTACCAAGGGGATTTTCATCTAAAAGAAAACGATATAATCTTTTTGATGTACCAGCGAGCCCGACTCTACCATTCCTCCAAGTTGGAGACAGAAGGGTTGGTTGAACGTCCACTAAACCCGAGTTGTGGAGGATGTTTGAAAAGTAGTGAGCAAGAGGATCAATTCGAGCCAGATTCCCCCACACCTCCCTGGCTGACAGTGTGAAATTTAGATCACCACCAACAATAAGGTTATCCTCTCTCAGCGAGCCGAAATGCTTCCCTATCTTTATAAGGAGCATAACAGTTGAGAAGTTTCACTGTATCCTTTGAATGCTTGAGTCTGCCTTCCAAGAAAATACCGAGGAAACATGTAATAATAAACAGCCTATGAATTTGTTTGATTGACGTTAAAATGAGATTATTATAATAAATGGTTCTTATTAGATTAGATTGTGAATTAGATATATATCGATCATTAAGGTGACGCAGTTAAAAAATCAGTGCCGGAGGCAAGGGAGATCGTTCTTCCGGAACATGCCTCCTGCTAAGATCGAACCAACCCAGTGCCCAGGCGACTAATGAGAGCTGACCTCCATTAGAAACCTGGTTTGGACTTAAAACATGGATCAAATCAGGAATAACAGGGTATCACTCTCCGTGAATAAGCCAGCTTCAGACCCAGATGGGCATAGAGCTCCGCAGGAATTTCATATACAAAATGTATTTAAAAACAAAGCCATATGCAATGTCGATACGATCATTGGTTGAAGTAATCAACGGCTGTCTGTTCAAATTCCAATTCCAAATATGAACAATCTCCTACAAGGCTACAAATACAAATACCCCATTGTATGCCTCCCTCCATCCCCGATATTTGATTTCACCTGGGCTTGCTCGGCAATCAATCAATCTGGTGCATTTCAATCAATTGGCGAGGGTTCGATTCTTGAGAGTGGATTAACAATGGCCCGGACGAAGCAGACGGCGCGGAAGTCGACGGGGGGTAAGGTTCCCCGAAAGCAGCTGATAACGAAGGCATCGAGAAAATCTGCGCCGGCAACGGGGGGAGTGAAGAGACCGCACAGATTCAAGCCGGGGACGGTGGCCCTCCGCGAGATCCGAAAGTTCCAGAAGACCACGGACCTGCTGATACGGAAGCTCCCCTTCCAGCGACTCGTGAGGGAGATCGCCCAGGACTTCAGGACCGATCTCCGCTTCCAGTCCTCCGCCGTCTCCGCCGTCCAGGAGGCGGCGGAGGCCTATCTCGTCTCCCTCTTCGAGGACTCCAATCTCTGCGCCATCCACGCCAAGCGCGTCAC
>ML825673.1:35736-52307 GCA_009831015.1 Picea engelmannii | reverse complement strand
CGATAATATCATAAATATGACTGAAAAATGAACCAATATGTTTGACGGGCTTGCACGACATTAACTTATCTTGAAGTGAAGTACGATTCAACTCACATCCTACAACCATATCATGTTCATGCTCAAGATCAACTGCTTTACTTGGCACAATTATAGGTATGTTTCTTGCATATGCTACCTTTCTTAATTGTTCCATCCTTAGTACAATTTGATTTTCTTTTATATGATGAGCATGTACAACATATTCAGTTCCCTTCTTAAACAAGTGATATCGATTATGTTCCCTGAATAAGATTGCTTTGCGATCATATAAATAAGGGCTTCCTAAGACCATTCCACATTCATTTAGTATCACGACATCACATGTTACCTCATCCACAAACTTTGATGAAATTGCAAACCTTAAAGTGCATTGCTTTGTTATGGGCGATTTATGATTGTTGCTTATCCATTTAAGTGAGTAAGGTTTGTGATGTAACTTAGTTGTCAATCCCAATTGTTTAACCACTTTCTTTGAAATTAAGTTAGATTGATATCCATTATCTAACAATGTATCAATCTTAGTATGTTTCATTATGACCCTTATATGAAACAATTTGCATCTATCTTCGTAATCATCACTTGACAAACCAATTGTTGTAATTTTAGACTCATCCCCTGAATCTGACCCCAAGTCTGTTGGATGTGTTGTTGTTGTAACTTTTTGCCTCCCTTTCCTCTCTTTGAACCACTTCGGTCTCTTCTCTGGGTGCAATTTCTAGCAATGCTCATCATTGTGTCCTTCTTTCTTGCAATGCTTGCAAGAGAGATTCTCTTCCTTCACTGACGTTGAGTTTGCTTTCTTCCCATTCCCTTTTCCTTTGCCTTCTTTCTTTAAAGATGATTCCCCTGATACACCAACTCTGGTTTTCCCTGCTCCAATATACATTGCTTGAACATAAACCTCATCAATATTAATAGGTCCAAACATAAACACAGTATTACGAATATGTGCAGGAAAACCTCCTATATACTTCATAAGAGTTTTCTAGTGTATGTAATGGAATATCTAACATCAAAGCCATCTTACGAAATTCATCTATGTATTCTTGCACCAAATTTTCTTTTCTTAATTTAAGAATTTTCCATTCAATTAAAGCCTTCTCCTTATACCCCAAAGGATAGAACTGTTTTCTAAGTGCAAAAATAAAATCTTTCCATGATGGAAACACATTACCAATTTGTTGAGTACCATGTCGCAACTTACTCTACCACCATATGAGTGTTGTGCTTGCAAGACGAAGTGATGCCAATTTGATCCTTGTTGCCTCATCATTGATTTGTTGCACACTGCAATATACCTCCCTCTATCTGACCCAGTTATCAAGCTTCTTAGCATTGACTTCTCCATTATACATGGGCAACTCGAATTTCACATCAAGTAATGGCATGTCAAGCTTATGTTTATGAGAATGTTTTCTTGCAGAAGTAGGATTTTAACTTGTACTTGAAGAAGAATAATATGGAGATGAAGGAGGTGAAGGAGGGTCCTCTCCTTCTTCACTTTTGTCTTTCTTTGAATATTCCCCTTGAACAGGTCTCTTCCTTTCCAAATAATCATCATACAATACTTTTACCATCTTCGACATGGCAAAGAATTTTTTTTGAAACTCTCTTTCATTTTGAGAAAGTCCTTCTTCTGATGCCATCTTATTGCTTTGAGATGTCCTCTTTCTTGATCCAATCTCAGGATCTCCTTCTACAATCTCTCCTTCACCACGACTTAACATTTCCCTGGTAATCATGCATACTCAAACAACCAATTGTCAACCTACTATGATACCACTTGATTTGAAATAATCTTTTAAATGGCTATGGTTAAGTTTATGCATGAGTTATTTTTCCATTTAGGATTTAAAGAGAAGAAGAAGATGCTTAATGGAATAATTATGTAGCCATTATAAATAAATCAGAACATAAATTAGACTATAAGAACATCAAACCATAACGCCAAAGATTGATAACGGAGTTCGGCACAAATTTTTCTACGTCTTAGGGCCTTTGTCTTCAGTGGGAGGCTTCTTATTAATCTTCAATGCTTAACACATGTATCAAAATTACATCAATTTGGTCTCTGATAGACTCTTTTGTGTTCTTCTCTATCTTAGGAACCTGATGCAAATGGCGGCACTGAAAAAGACTGAGCGTAGCTTACGGAAATGGCCTGCAAAGCTTCACTACCTCATTGGCTTCTCTGAATAAAATGGATTGTTATGCAATTCTCTGCATAAATTCGACCTGTAGTAGAGCTCGTAAAAGTTTTGGCTTAAAAAGGATGAGGTGGGGAGGTCGAATCCCAACCTCCCACCTTTCTTGGCATAAAATTGGGTCGTATCTCCTTTATATATGGTATACACCTTTTAAAAAGGTTTATAATAAAACTATAACCCATAGTTTTTGACCCACATATGTGGATAGGCGCGCAATTTGCAATAACATGGCATAAACCATAGTTTTAAGCCCACGTTGATTGATATGTGGCATGCCCCTTGTCGTATGGATTCTGGTCTAGCACCTTGGTCGGTGGGATAGCTTCGTCGACCGGGCACTTATCACCTATACTTCGGATCAATCAATAATAAAACTAATATATGCCACTTATGTTTACAAGAACCAAAATTGCCCGAGCGGTTAGTGCACCGTGCTAAAGTCATTGCCTAAGCCGAAGGTTGGGGGTTTGAATCCTACACAATCATAACAAATTTTTGATCCAGGCCTTATGGGCCCGATCTAGGGTGCCATGTGGTGCCTTGTGAATGGGCCACATGTCATCACCTAATTGGACCGTATACACAGTAACTGCACCGTCAGCCACACAATCAGCTTTCCATAATGCCACACGTCATGCCCAAAGGAAGCCACATCACTACCAACTCACTGAAACTTGTCAATTCATACTGCCATGTGTTGAACTGTCGCTAGTCCACGTCATCGTATGGACTGCCATGTGTCAGTCTGTATAGTTCAGTCACCTACCACATCAGCACCCGAAAATGCCAAAACCGCCTGACACATTTCATGCTCGGGTGTTGCCACGTCAACATGTTGATGTCATCATGACATCATCTGCCATGTCACATTGACATACTGCTGACATCGGCAGTATGAACTATTGACTTTGACTTTGACTTTTTACCTGTTTGGGAAAAACTTCAGACTACGATATATTTCACATACAGAGTCCATTTTCGAAAACGAATATACTATCGAAATTGGCACGACGAGCACTATGCGATGGCGCTGGTTTTGTCTGAATCCAAGAACTTTTAATTTTTTTCCTTTTCAGATCCATTTGGATCAGTCGATGCCTCCTTCCAATTGGCACTAGAAAATTTGGAAGTAGGTGCTTCCTATGAATCTAATCTCTGACATATAAGAAAACATTATGTGGTTTTATCCCATTTGGGTTTCCACGTAAATTCTAGTGTACCGTGTATCTATGGTTATTTTTTATGCTCTGATGATTGCTATTGCTCATGATATATTGATGATATACTGTTGATAAATTTAATGATTACATGTTATGATTAAAAGTGGTAAAAGATTGCATAATATTGATTCACCTTAGGGGATACTTGTAGACTTCTTCAAAGCGTCTTCCCATGATGTCCATGCTTAAAGATACACCATAAGGGGACCACTTTGGAGACTTCTTCAAATACACCCATCACTTCTAGAGGCTTTTAGACTTCTTCTAGGGTTAACATCACCCATTACTTCTAGGGGCTTCTAGGCTTCTGAACTTCTTCTAGTGTTGACATCAATGACAACCAACTTTCCAACATAGCACATATAATTTATCATTTTGTCTATGGATCTACTTTACCAATCAAGAAAATTGTTGTATGAAGAAAATCCACGTGGTGAGCTAGCCTCGAGAGAGTGTTTTGATGGCATCGTCGAGATATTCTATCCAGAGGAGATATTGAAGTATGTAGAGGGGACATTTGATATTTGTCTCGACAAAGTGACATCCCAATTATATGGTTGGAATAATGTTGTTAGAAGGGATTGTAAGGGAATGTAAGTGTGAAAGATTGTTGTATTCTCCGATGAAGAGGTATTATTCTTCAAAAAATGTGCATCAATGGAATGAGGCCACCTAACATGTACAATGCATATTAAAGGATTGTGGTTGGTCAGATTAGAATGCATAGTTCTAGCAGGTCAAAATGGCTAGACATAGAGTGTCGGTGGGGGGATTCTAAGAACACTTGGGGATAACATTGAGCCACTACTCTAACATCTCGAGTTAAAGAGAACACAACTCAAGATTGTAACAAAAGAGAGCACAAAAGTACACTCGACAATGACTAACTAGCCCACTATCAAGAGATAGAGAGAAGAAGCAATAAATGACTTGTAGCAAAGGATCATAAACCTACACATGAAATTCAAGTCAACCTTGGACCCTAAAGTGAAAAACTAGAATCCAGAATAAATTGATATATTAGATGTCAATATGCATCAATTATTTCAAGATAATAGCAAATCTCAACTGGAGTTTTCCTCCTTATTCCCTTATACAATAGAAAAATTTCAACAGTTGCAAAGACTCAACAACTTTGAAAACTTAGAAAGGAGCATGATTCAAACTCAAAACCAACCACACCACACAAAGAATCCCAACAATTTATTTTAGGCGCTAAACTCTCACTCTCAAAATGGTTACAAGGGCTCGCAACCTTTTGGTTTTCAAGAACAAGTGGTCAGGGTCGTTTTGAAATTAGCCCCTTTGTTTGGGATAGAAACACAAGAGGTAAACTAGAGTTGACTCGGGGACAAGCCAAAAGGTCTAGTTGGGGTTTGTTGGCCCCCTCATTTTGATGAAGGAATGATAGTGCTAAATTTGCAAACTATGAGACCCAGACTACATTGCTTAGACTAAGAAGAAGTTGGCAATAATAAAATAAAACAAAGGTCATGGGGAGAGGAGGATGATGATATTCTAAGTTTTGAGGAGTAAACTTATAAAAGAATTTAAAATGTTAAAGGGGAGGAGAAATTTTGACTAGAAGACAACATTTACTGCACTGGCAGGAAGGAAACAACCTAAAGAAACCCTAACATCTAGAAATGCCACTAAATAAATGTTAAATCTTTGACTTGGAAAGGGTTAGTGAGCTAGAGTGATAATGTAAAGTCTAGATATGTTATTTGGTTATGACTCTTTTGATGAGTCATAAACTATGTAATGATGATTGATTTTACTTTAAATATGAATGGAATGATCCCTAAGTTCCAAAATTTGTCTTATCAACATCTCAATGACCACAGACCATTCATCGACTAAACATATAACATGTACTTGAAATCTTGTGAAGCACCCCCAAACATGGTGTAAACACTTTCAAAGTAAACCAAAATCTAACATAAGATTGAAAGTCATGGAGGAACTCCATTCACTATAAGTCTCATCACTTCTCAACTTATTGTAGGTTCCAACCTTTGGTGGCACATCACTAATGTAGAGATGTATCAAGTTCTATATTAGTTGAGTTCATAAAGGGTTTCTATGGTTAGGGCGATCACATTGAATTACAATGGAGTGCATTAGGGATACTATGAACCTTTCCATGGATTAGCCTAAAGTCTAGACAACACTTTAGAAAAATAAAAGAGAACAAAATCTTAATAAGTAAAAGGAACTTTGTGTTAGAATGAAAAACAGAACTAACGTGTTTCGATCCCCCCCGGGGATCATCATCAGGAGCACTTGAGAATGAAGAGAGGCTCATAAAATAATATAAATCACAAAGCATATAAATAGATGTCAAGACTTTGAAACCCACTTGATGAGAGGTCGACTAGGTATTATTTTTAACTAATTAATGATATCCCAAGTCCAAGCAATGGTCAAATTTTTAATTAATTAATGATATCCCAAGTCCAAGCAATGGTCAAGTAACGGTTAATGATGTCTCAAGTCAATGAGCAATGGTCTTCAATTTTCACTCAAGTTCCAGCCATCGTACCTATTTAGATTATTGGGATTCAACTTAATTTTAGAGCCTCCATTACCTTACACTTCCCATAGTTATCCAATTTGGTCACAACTCTAGCATTGTCTAAACACACATGGTGGCTAGTTGTCCAAGAATGTTCAGCGACGACTGGATTTTGGACCTAAAGTTGAATAGAGTCCAAAAGTCAACCCTCGCTAAACATTCTTGGACAACTAACCACCAAGTGTGTTTAAATAATGCTAGAGTTGTGGCCAAATTGGATAACTATGGGAAGCATAAGGTAATGGAGGTTCTAGAAATCGAGTTGAACCTCGATAATCTAAATAGGGACAATGGATGCAAGTTGAGCGAAAGTTGGAGACCATTGCTTGTTGACTTGAGACATCATTAATCGTTACTTGATTGTTGCTTGGACTTGGGATATCATTAATTAAGTAAAAAGAATACCCAATCAACTTATCACCGAGCGAGTTTCAAAGTCTTGACATCTATTTATATGCTTTGTGATTTCTATTATTGGATGAGTCTCTCTTCATTCTCAAGTCCTCTTGATGATGATCCCCGGGGGTGTTATCACCAATTATTGCAAGGGGGGGGGGGTTTCTCTCCAGTTTCGGGCCCTTGGTGTAAAATGCGAAGAAATGGGATTTAAAAACCCATCAAATGCGTTTTATTCCAAGGTCGCAGCCATGAGCGCCAAGCATAGCAGGCAAAATTCCATTTCGGTCGTAAAATCAAATAGGCGGGCATTTTTGTTTTCAACGGCGAGGATGTTTTCATCGGGGCAGGATCGACGACCATCGAGTGTTTGGGGCCATGAAGTTGCCCAGGTTTTAACATAGATCAGAGGTCGGAGACCAAGCGCCCATATTCCATGATTTAATTTGGGCCATCTGATCCAGCGGGGACAGGTGGCAGTCGGTCGGTATTTCAGGGATTGCAAGTTGGGAGGACAGGGTTCTCCCTTGGATTTCAAAACCCCGAAACACGAAACGCGAAGCCCCAAAAATATCGAAATCCTTGATCAAAGAGAAGATCTCATCCATTCGATCTCGGAGGGGCAGGTGGCAACTTATCAACGTTTCGGGAATCGTGAGTTAAGAAGACCAGGTCCTGCTTTGTATTTCAAAACCCCGAAATGCGAAAGGTTAAGGTCCCAAGGGGTTGGGTCCACGGTCCTAGCGCCAGGTCACATCAAGTGACCCAGAGATGGAGGTAGCGCCCTTTGCCGTCAAAGTCATCTCATTCGTCCGTCCAAAGGACGCGTGGCGCAAATCCGCAGTTTCGCAGATTGGTCACCGGGAAAGCTAGAGAGAGATACATCAGGAATCCCCGGTGCAAGAAGTCCCGAAAGAATCTGGACTATTGGATCAACTGAAGATCTCAGTCGTCCAATCCTGGACGACACATGGGCGCATGTGATTTAAAAAGTGCACGGATATGGGCGATCGTGATCCGCGTGCCCAGATCTACGGACGAGGTATGATTCCGGACCCCCCTCCGTTGTTCTTCCTTTAATGGGGGGGGGTCCGAAATGAGCAGCGCAAGTCTGAATGACTGGGATCGAGGTGCCTGGATTTGTGGCTGAGGATTGATTCTGGACTCCCCTTGCCATTATGCCTTTAATGGGGGGGGGGTCCAAAATGAGGCAGTTTTTTGTGGGCCCATTTAAACCTCTTACCACTTCCCCTTTTGCTTACCACTTTCACCTCTCGACGACATGTGTCCTCCACTCCACCTCTCTCCTCTCCCTGTCACTTCTACCACTCCCCTCATACCTCTCGCTCCCGCACACCTGTCCCCCCTTTTCTCCCAGGTGTATTTTCCTCTTTCCTTTCGTCCCTCTCACCTCGTGACACCTGTCTCCCTTCATCCACCTCATCCTTCCCCATGTCTTCCACCTCTCACCTGTCCCAGTCCAGTGCGCACACTGTCTGCCACCCATACTAGCCATGTCACCCTCCATTTGTTTCCCCTATCCACATAGGAATCCCTCATCCCACCTTCACATTGTTGGTGCCATCGCTCTCCCCGTGAGATTCTCGTCCACGACCTCCATCTGGGTCCCCCTCGCAACAATCCAATGAAGCAGCAATAGCCAAGGAAAGGTCGCCATGTTTTCCAGGTGCAAGTTTGACTTGGGCCTCTCTGATCCCAAGGAAGTAGTTATTGAAGCAGTTGGTGGTGGGTGGACATCGTTTCCACCATAAATGGAAAGTCGGGAAAAGACAAGCGCAGAGGAAAACTGTCAGTCCTTTCTGACAGATATCACGTCCGACTTGAGACTGCATGGGCAGTCTGACAGGAAAAGGCTCGATGCAAACTATTGCGTCTGGCAGAGAGTCTACATGCACAGTTTGACCAAAGTGACCTAGTCGTTGTGCCATGGAAACTTGAGCAAGTTCTTGCTACGAAAGTTTTGGGTATATGTAGGCATTTTTGCCATTTTGTAAAATATTGATGGTAGAGCTAAGATCTCGACTGTAAAGTTTTGATGAACCACTGGTTTTCCTGGGTTATGTAATTGTATCTGAGACCTCTTGTTTAATGAAAGTCAACCTCTTTACATCTCTCTGTAAGTTCTGTTTTAAGACACTTGGAATTGGCAGGTCCAGTCGAGGGTGATTATTTTTTGTGATGTATGTTTGATCATGACAATGTTTTCACCAGTTTTAAATCAATTTCTTGTGTTGTCTTTTCTCCTTCTTACCATGAGTAGCTCATTGGAAGATTCAAGCAAGTTGTTACAGTAGCCACCGTGATGCAGGTTTGATCACTGTGTTACTGTAACTGTGTCATCCTGACACATTTCAGTGTTTTGTTCTTTCTTCTCCAAGCTGCTAGAAGGTCTGATGCCCATAGCAGTCTTGCCCATCTCTCTCACCAAGTCTTCCTCCTGCTCATTTTAAGCTCAACTTACTGTCTGAAGTTAAATTAAGACCTCACATGTTCATACATAGCCTGGTCCAAGATTCTGAGTTAAAACAATATCATTCTGAGTCTTCTCTCTTTCAATCACCCTTGATAAACAAATCGTGACATATAAACTGATGGGTATCAGGCTTACTCCTGCTGCAATCCAGGAGTGACTTATGGTGCTAACATTTCTGGCGTCGTTGTTGGGGATGAAGTTGAAAATTTTCCCTGGTATTAAACGACATTGAGCCTCTGATTCTTAAGGTGCATCAGGCATCAGAGCCCTTGAAGATTGCTACTGTGCACTTGGTGACTCTAATGTTTCGACTTCAGTGTTTCAGTTGTGGCTACTTTTAGCACACCTGAAAGCATACCCAAAGGGGATTTCTCGAGAAGGTTTTCAGTAGCTGCTTTCTCAGCCTAAGAATTTTCCTAGGAGAACAACAACAATCAGAGCTTGCCTTTGATGGTGAACAAATACCATACACATTCAAAGTTGTGTGTCTTTCACCTGGCGACTCCATGATTAAGGGATCGATTGGTGACTACACTGGTTCGAGATGGAAAAAATACTGGCTTGAAGGTTTGCTCCTTTTAATTTTTCGGTTGTTCCTGGTTTTCCTAATGTAATCCCTTCTATGGATGAATGGTATGATTATTTTCCCATATTTAGAGAGCGTAAAAAGGAAAACCCTACTCAACATCTCCATGATTTTCAAGAACTCATGCATCACTGTGAGATACATCATGAGGATGTATTGTTGAATATGTTCATGTTCTCGTTAGCAGGGGACGCTCGTGAGTGGTATTTCTCCTTACCCCCTCCCAGCATCTCCTCCTTGGCAGAATTTTATGCAGCTTTTAATAGGCGTTGTCAAAAGTTTTATTCCTTTGAGTTTATCTGTCATAATTGTTGTGAGGAATGTGAGGACAGTAAGTAAGACATGGTTGTCTCTTATGAAGGCTGTGATAATGAAGACTGTGAGGAGGAGGACCCTGAGGAGAGAGATGATGCTTTGAGTGAGCTGGTATAATCTCTTTCTGCAGAGATTGAGAAAATCAAGGCAGATCGTGACTGTTGCCTTTCTGAGGATGATGTGGAGGATTTCATTGCTATAGAGGCTTTGCATCCTGCTCTTGATGCACCTGCTGCCCCAAGCTTTGATGTTTATTCAGATGAGGAGCAGCAGAGCCCCACATCACAGTTTTCTAACCATAGGAGCAACCAACCAGTATATGACAGTTACGAATCAGATTCTGAGTTGGATATGCAGGATTTCCAAGAGTTGTCTGTAGAGCCTTATCTTCTATTCACTAAAGAATATTATCTTGAGGAGATCATTCATCTCAGGTCTACAGGAGACAATGAGTAGCATGATGAAGAGTAGATTTTTCCCAAGGATCCCATTTATGACGACTATGATTATGACCTGTGGGAGAGCCAAGAAAAAGAACCAGAAGAGAAGCAGCAGGGGTGGCTTGCCTCTTGTCCAGAGCCTATATGTGAGCAGCCACCGCCTGAGATCAGTCAGCCTACACCAACCTCTCACCCGCCTGAGCTTACCATAGAGATTCAATCGTGTGTGAGTAGCTGCGTAGCAGAGGAGGCTGCCCATCACCCATTTTTTGGAGTGTCCTATGAGCCTATGAAGGAATACATGGAGTTGTATTTCCTTCATGATTTGCAGTTGCCCAACTTCATCCTAACCTCATCCTTAGGATGGAAGCTGAAGGATTAAGTTGTTATGTTGTCATAATTGCATCAACTGCGGGTGATCATCGACAGAGTGAAGAAACTTCCATTCAGGAAGTTACTTGATTGGCTCTGGTGGAAATTTGCTTTCACCTAGCCCCATGTAAAGGAGTTTTATTAGTTTAGGACTGTACATAAATAAGCTCCTTGGAGCATATGTGTTTAGGTTATTTTATTTCACTTATCAACATGTATCTTTTAGCAGGGTGTCTTGAGCTCGACTCCATAGACCAACAGAAGGCAACTGGAACTGTAAAAAGGAGTTCTTAGAGCATTGCAGGGACGATTCTATCCCCCATGGAGCCTAATGTTATCACCAATTCTTTCAAGGGGGGTGTTTCTCTTCAGTTTCGGGCGCTTGGTGTAAAATGCGAATAAATGGGATTTAAAAACCCATCAAATGCATTTTATTCCAAGGTCGCAGCCATGAGCGCCAAGCGTAGCACGGAGAAGTCCATTTCGGTCATAAAATCAAGCAGGCGAGCATTTTTGTTTTCAACAACGAGGATTTTTTCATCGGGGCAGGATCGACGGTCATCAGGTGTTTGGGGCCATGAAGTTGCCTACGGTTTAACATAGAGCAGAGGTCAGAAACCAAGCGCCCATATTCCACGATTTAATCTAGGTCGTCCGATCCAGCGAGGATAGGTGGCAGCCGATCGACGTTTCGGGGATCTCAAGTTGGAAGGACAGGGTTCTCCCTTGGATTACAAAACCTCGAAATGCGAAGCCTCGAAAATATCGAGATCATCGATCAAAGAGAAGATCTTAGTCGTCCGATCTCAGAGGGGCAGGTGGCAACTTATCGACGTTTCGGGAATCTCGAGTTAAGAGAACTAAGTCCTGCATTGTATTTCAAAACCAGAAAATGCGAAAGGTTGAGGTCTCGGGGGGTTGGGTCCAGGGTCCTAGTGTCAGGTCACATCAAGCGAGCCAGAGATGGAGGTAGTGCCCTTTGCCGTCAAAGTCATCTCAGTCGTCTGTCCAAAGGACGTGTGGCACAAATCCGCATTTTCACAGATTGGTCACCACGAAAGCTGGAGAGAGATACATCAAGAATCCCCGATGCAAGAAGTCCTGAAAGAATATGGACCGTTGGATCAACTGAAGATATAAACCGTCTAATCCTGGATGACGCACGGGCACATGTGATTTAAAAAGTGCATGGATCTGGGTGGTCGTGATCTGTGCACCCAGATCTACGGATGAGGTTCGATTCCAGACCCCTCCCCGCCCCCAGTCGTTCTGCCTTTAATGGGGGGGTCTGGAATGAGTAGCACAAGTCTGAACGACAGGGATCAAGGTGCCTGGATCTATGGCTGAGGATTGATTTTGGACCCCCCTTGCCATTATTCCTTTAATAGGGGGGGGGGGGNNATGAGGCAGTTTTGTGTGGGCCCATTTAAACCTCTTACCACTTCCCCTTTCACTTACCACTTTCACCTCTCGCCGATATGTGTCCTCCACTCCGCCTCTCTCCTCTCCCTATCACTTCTCTCGCTCCCCTCATACCTCTCTCTCTCGCACACCTGACCCCCCTTTTCTCCCAGGTGTCGTGTCCTCTTTCCTTTCGTCCCTATTGCCTCCCAACACCTGTCTCCCTTCATCCACCTCAGACCTGTCCTAGTCGAGTGCGCACACTGTCTGCCAGCCATACTAACCATGTCACCCTCCATCTGTTTCCCCTATCCACATAGGCGTCCCTCGTCCCACCTTCACATTGTTGGCGCCATCGCCCTCCCCGTCAAATTATCGTCCATGACCTCCATCTAGGTCCCCCCTACAATAGTCCAACGAAGCAGCGGCAACCAAGGAAAGGTCGCCATGTTGTTTAGGTGCAAGTTTGACTCGAGCCTCTCTGATCTCGAGGAAGCAGTTATTGAAGCGGCTGGTGGTGGGTGGACATCGTTTCCACCATAAATGGAAAGCCGGGAAAAGACAAGCGCAGAGGCAGACTGTCAGTCCTTTCCGATAGATATCACGTCCGACATGAGACTGCATGGGCAGTCTGACAGGCAAAGGCCTGACGTAAACTATTGCATCAGGCAGAGAGTCGTCATGCAGAGTCTAACCAAAGTGACCTGGACATTGTGCCATGGAAAGCCGAGCAAGTTCCTGCTAGAAAATTTGTGGGTATATGTAGGCATTTTTTCCATTTTGTAAAATATCGATGGTAGAGCTAAGCTCCCAACTGTAAAGTTTTGATGAAGCACTGGTTTTCCTAGGTTATGTAATTGTATCTGAGACCTCATGTTTAATGAAAGTCAACCTCTTTACATCTCTCTGTAAGTTTTGTTTTAAGACACTCGGAATTGGCAGGTCCAGTCGAGGGTGATTATGTTGTGTGATGTATGTTTGATCATTACAGTGTTTTCACCAGTTTTAAACCAATTTCTTGTGCTGTCTTTTCTCCCTCTTACCTTGAGTAGCTCATTGGAAGATTCAAGCGAGTTGTTACAGTAGCCACCATGATGCAGGTTTGATCACTGTGTTACTGTAACTGTGTCATCGTGGCACATTTCAGTGTTTTGTTCTTTCTTCTCCAAGCTGCTAGAAGGTTTGATGCCCATAGCAGTCTTGCCCATCTCTCTCACCAAGTCTTCCTCTTGCTCACTTTAAGCTCAAATTATTGTCTGAAGTTAAATTGAGACCTCACGTGTTCATACATAGTCCGGTCCAGGATTCTGAGTTAAAGCGATATCATTATGAGTTTGCTCTCTTTCGATCACCCTTGATAAACATGACATATAAACTGATGGGTATCAAGCTTACTCCTACTGCAATCCAGGAGTGACTTCTAGTGCTAATAGGGGGGATTGAAACATGTCGATTCTCTTTTTTATTCTAACACAGAGTTCCTTTTAATTATCAAGATTTTTCTTCCGCGCCTCTATAATGTTCAACCATAGCATAAAATATCGATGAAGGTGACCTCTACATAAACCATGAAACACATAAAGGCAACAAGAGTACCATAATCACAACCATTACCACAAAACTAATCAAGAAACCTACCTAGATCATAGCTTGTCAAATTATGAGGAAACAAAACACGGGATAATGCACATTGAGTGTTCTATTAGTTGCCAATGATTGTGCACAAGGTAAACAACTTAAATGGTGCAATTTTTTCATGAAAGAGTTCATCAAAGGGATTAATGTGGTGCATATTGTTGTGAGAAATCTTACCTTGCAGACAGGCTAAGCTCCCCTTTGAACCAAGACCCCTGTCTTTGGTCGAAATACAAATGTAAACAAATGGTTTCTAATGTCCCTATAGATCTAACTCAATCAATCGAGCAAGAGAGAAGAAGAATGTAGCATACCCTTTTGCGATGTTCGTCCTCGCTGCTCCAATCCTTAGACTTGATCTCTAACCTTCTCAACGTAATTGAAGTCCTGCAAAGACTAGCAAAGGAACTCTTCCTCCTACTATATATGATTAAACAAAGCAGATCTATCCATGAAGACTGAAACGACAATAGACAAGCAAATGTAGAACACATGAACTTGAAGGGAATAGGCCAAGTTATCATTAATTGGAAATCCAAAGAAGGCACTTACAAAACACGATTGAAGATGCAGTCACTTCTCCAAGCTCTCCTCGTCCAAACCTTGCATGAATCATGACATCAAGATGTTTATGCTTCCTCTAGAATCAAAGGTTTGATACATGTATTGTTCCCCCCTTCACCTTGGAAATACCTTCAATATATAGGCTTGATAGGCACAACCACCATGAACAAATGAAGAAAATGGTTGAGGATATGGCTCCTTAAGTTGGGATTTGGATCCTAAGATGAATCCATAGCATAAGAGTCGAGCACAACCAACCTCATCCCAAGAGAGATGGCCCTTAGGAAAAGGAGGAGGATCCCCTGATTCCCTCTAACCAAAAGTGGTGCTCCCCTTAGTTAGAGAGAGAGCACCAGTTTCCAAAAGTGGCACTCCCTTAACATGGCAAGGGGAGCACCATTGATCCTTATACATGGGCAAGGTGGTTCCACCCTTCATAAAATGCCAAAAAATGGTCGATTGTTCCAAGAAAAAGGTGTGTTTTGACCTTGAAATGATGGGTTTCTTCCTCCAATGTGACTTAGGGGTCATGGAAAATGTCTTTCATGGTGTGAAGGGGTTGTGACACTCAACAAAGTGAATCTGACACTAGGTAAGGTGCATACGACACTTGCGACAGTGCATGCGACACTTAACAAGGTGCATATGTCACTTGTCACACTTAGGGTGTGAAACTCAAGTGTGACATTTTGATGTGTAACAGATGCCACCTAAAGTTTGAGGTCGAAAGAGAAATCAATGGTCAAAACACTTTACAAAATATTCACTGCAAGGGTGTTGGAGCAGGAGAACCTGACAAAAGTTGCAAACAATCATTAGTCAGTATACAAATATGTTCCATTTATGAGGCAAGCATACCTATGCTCGAAATACAAGATGACTCAAAGCATGGCCACCGACCAATACACTACAAATCCATGAGAATATTGACTAAGGATATGGCCACTAAAGATACAATGTGGATCCATACCTCCATGACATGAATTGATCGCAACCACAAAAAATACACAATGGAGCTACGAGATGACAAAACATAGCCACATATCAATACAATGTGTATCTATGTGACAGTATATATATCAGTAAGATTGTCAGCATGGTGATTGTATTGAAATCTTTTACATGCTCAAATGATCTCCATCGCAACCTGGGAAAATCACATAACAGAGTGAGCACCTAACCCATGGTCTTCATCCCGATCCCTATGATGTATGAATCTAGCCATGTGAATAGATGATTTGATGCCAAACATGGTAGAAACCACTTGATTCCCAGTCATTGAGATAAATCGTTAACAAGTGTGAAGGAAATCACCAATGACGACAATGACTCTCAAGGTACCCTAGTACATTCCAACGAATGTGAATAAATGAGCTAAGGTCGAACATTCATGGAATCATCCAATTAGAGTTCAATGATGTAAACCTACTATCAGAAGCGAGGAGGCATGCAGGTTCCATGGTACTAATTGGTTTTTAAGTCTAATTCCCATATAATGTGATGAAATCGACATGAACATACTCGTCGAAGGAGGGCCATGATGTATCCCCCATCATCGACACAAAACTAACACAAGAAACTGATGTGAGATGGTGGATCGAATGAGTATGGACTGACACAGGAAACGAAAATTGGTAATACTGTAGATGAATGGTTTGAAGTGAAACTTCCCTTGAACATGATGAGGCACGATAAATGACTTGGCAGTATTGACTCGACAAGTACCAAGATCATAATGTGACGATAATAAGAGCACTTTTTTACTGGAACGAAAAAGTACGACAACCCATAGAATTGGTATGACTCAGAGACAAGCACAATACCCAACTTTAAGACGAGATGCAAACTGGTGCCATGTTCAAGGGAGACAATAACTGCCATAAAGGATTCCAAAAAACTTGACCCACTTCCTTCAAAATCCCCCCCCAACTAGATAGATGAGTACCTCTTTATTTTTTAACAAGCTCAAGGAGTATAACATGTGCTCAATATAGCTCATCCTTCAAATGAGTCCTTCGACATATGTTTAACGAACCTGAGGAAGGAAGGGTTCGGTCCCGTATGGGTCCTGGAGATCGGACTCACATAGGTCCTTCAATGCATAATTTTATGAGCCCAAGGAAAGTAAATTCGGTGGCTTTTCATGTTTAGAGAGTTTGAAAAGAACTTAAAAATTACTCCATGGATGAATTTTTCATAAATTTAGTCTCCCAAGCCCGAAAAAGGTGTAAAATAATACAGGGGAGAACTCTTCTAAACATGCTTAATTAGAGTAGTATTTTTTCATAATTAGTCTTGCGAGGCCGAAAAATAGATAAAAT
>ML825673.1:0-10429 GCA_009831015.1 Picea engelmannii | reverse complement strand
TGCCTATTTAGATTTGTTTTATCATTCTGTCATAGCTGTCTTTTAATCTATATACTGCTATTGCTCCAGATCTAAAAGTATCTTTGTTTGAATTTGAAAAAGTGACTGCTGTTTTCCATTTAACCCTAATATTCTAACATGGACAAACTATCTTAGTGACATTTTGTATAAATAAGAGATCATAAGATCTCATTTGAACATAACTCTCCCTCTTGTGAGAGGTACTTGGACTGAAATTTTTGCTACACATGGAATGGTATGGTTCTTTACATTGTTATTATCATTGGTGATTCAAGTTAAGGTTGTTTTGGTCAAGGCTAGATAGGGAGTATAAGGATATACACCCCTATCCTAGTTTCCACCATTATTATCAAGCTTTTAAAGTTATTTGCAAGTGTTTTGTTGAGGAAGTAAGAGGATTTACACCCCTCAATTTCAAACCCCAAACCCTAGCTAGGCTACTTACCTTGGGAAGTAAGAGGATTTACACCCTCAAGTCTTTAGTAGTCCTAGCTCTTTCTTTAAGACCCCATTAACCCATAACTAAAGGCACTAATCTTGCATTGGAGATATAAATTGTTGCATTGGGAAACGTGAAAGTTTCAAGTTTTGGTCTTTTCTCACTTGAGTTTTGTTCCCCTAGCCTTGGGCTACCTTGCCTCATTCAACTACAATATCTTTCTGCTGTAGTAAAAGTTAAAACTAACCTACAGCCATTAGGGCTGCTCTAACCCTAGCCTACTAACCCTAATTATCTCCTAAACTAACCCTAGACTGGGCCTAAAAATCTGCCCTAACCTTCTACTAACCTAGGCGCACTTATTGAGCTAACTAGGGGCTGTTTGATTGGATAAATTTTCTGCAATAATTCTTGGTTTGCTACAGCCATAAGGCTGGTAATTTCACTGCAGAAACCCTAACCTAAAGTCACTCATAACTTGTGCTTTCACTGTCAAAAGTTGCTAAGAATTTGTCAATTTATTCTACTTGTTTTAATACAATTTTTGGGTGGATTCTTTTTGGATTTTGTTGGCTAGATTCACTGCTGCCACAACAAGTTTGCTACAGCCATAAGGCTGCAAAATACTTCAAAAATGGCTGTATATAAAATGGGTAGAAACAAGCTTAACCAGAACTCCCACCGACTGGAGGAAATTGTGGGGGCATTCTACTGCAAAGCCTGGCACCAGTAACCAAGCATGCATGTTCATGTCACACAATTGTGACCTTCTGTACCTTGAACGGAAATACACAACATTTTACATAATCCACTAGTGTTCAAAGGATGTTCAAAGCTTTTCATAGATGAGCGAATTTTTAAGGATGGGGTTTCAGACATGGATCTTCCTTTGCATTTACTGGAGCCGCAATAGATGGTAACAATCACGATTTTAAAAATGAATATCCTTTAAAAATGTCCATATATTGTTATTTTATTCCAATTACGTTGGAATGTCAAGTAATTTTTCAAAGCATGGTGGTGAGTGGTAGTCTATTATTTGACAAGATTAAAACCGATCTCCTGTTCAACGGCTGAAAGCTCTGCCACCTTAGCATGTCAACCACACATATATTGAGAAAATGTCTGTAATTCTCTCCTCTCCAAATGACTCTCTTTGCAGTCCTCGAACAACTAAATCTCTTTTATCCAGCATGTTTAGCATCAAAATCAATTTGTGAGCAGTAAATACTGAAAACTCTCAAGTCTGCAAATCTATTAGTCTAAATATTATAAAAATGGCAAAGAAACAGGAGTGTTTATAACTTGATAGATAGATACATAGATCTTATTAAAAACGTCCACAAGAACAAGGACGGAAGAGTTACAATTTGAAGTCGCCCGCCTTTCAAAATCCAAAAGAATATATATCCATGAGGAACAGGAATGTAAAATCAAAAAATAGATGATAGCCGGTGTTACAAAAGAGGAATACCCCATATATAGGGTTTAAATAAGGTTCAGCGAACTACTTAGCTGAGTGACCCCCTTGAGGAGAATCAACTTGAGTACTCACAAATTGATTCCACTCTCCAAGCCAATGAGCCAAGTCAAAATCGGTCAAAATAAGTTTTCTTCAATAAGTTTACCACTTTTTGCCAAGTTTTTGCTCCCTGGATGTCCTCTGACTCTTTTGTGGGCCAAGTTATTGCAGCGAGTTTTTCAAAGCCACCGAGTTAACTCCATTTTGGGTTTTCCCAATCCAAGTCATGTGGCTTTGCATGGCATTAATGTATATTTTGAACAGAAAAAACATTTTATCATCTTGTATCATTTTCCACTTTGAATAGCTGTGCTTTGTCAATTTATGGTTTCTCAGTATTCCCTTTTCTTTTCCCGCATATAGCATTACCAATTAAATTTGTAAACGATGGCATCATCCGATTTTGTACATTTAAACCTATCACCCTTTTGATGCAAGGATGACCCTGTTGCAGTAGCTTAGCTGAAGGAAACTGCTTGTGATTACTGGTTCACCCTTCAAGGACCATATCACTGTTCTAAGCAACTGTAATGCTTCTGGAATCGGAAGCACATTCAAAGAGCTTTATCAATTTGTGGTTTCTCGATATTTCCTTTTCTTTTCCCGCATATAGCACTTACATTACAGGAAGCTTTCAAATGTACTTAAACATTTTACAAATTTCCACCTAAAATTTTAAATGATGGCATCATTCAAGTTTGTACATTTAAACATATCAGCTGTACAAAGTAGGGAATTCATCAACTGATGAAGTAAAACCATCACATCATTGCCAAAGGGGTTGCCGTTGGGCAATAAACATTACGGCATGTCAGACCACCCACCAAAGTTCAATTCCCAGTAAGAATGTTTCACTCTTTTGACGAAAGAGTGTCCCTGTTGCTTAGCCAAAGGAAAGCTGCTTACGAATACTCGTTCGCCCTTCGAGAAGCGTCTCAATATTCAGAACAACTGGAATGCTTCTGAAGTTGGAAGCACCTCCAAGAAAAACAAGCCAAAAAAAAACGTCGCAGATGTGATACACTGAACCCCCTACACGATTCTAAATTAAAACCTAGATTTGAGAGAAAAATAAATAAAGATCAAAACTAACCAGTAGACCAGATATCGAGGTGATCATGTAAAAAGGGCGGTAGGAGAATATATATATATATATAGTCGGGGTTGTGGGTAGCTTGTGAAATGGAGTTGAAGAAGGAACATTAAATGGGTGCTACAGCAATATAACTTACTTGTTTAAAAATGGCGTCGGAGCTGAGAGGACTCTCCCTGGGTTTTGTGTGTGCAGGGAATGAAGGACGAAGTGCGTTCTTGCTTTTACTGCTGGCAATCGCGGGCTGTGGATCTCTGCTACTATTTCCGGTGATATCATATGTGCTGGTATCTTTGTCATTGTTTGTACTGTGGCCGTGGCTGTCCTCTGTTGTAATCGAGCTGGTGCTCTCTGAACGCGGAAGATGGTTGCAACTATTCTTATCATCATTATTATTAGGCGATCTCTGTCTCTGGCGGAGACCGTCTTGCCTGCTGTCCATTTCTGAGGTCGATTGAGGCATCACAGAAATACGCTGGGAAATGTTAAGGTGTTTGAAATTATTTTAAGGGACAAGTAGATTTTTGCACTCGAATCCCGCGTCTGCACCATGCAATCTTCATGCATATGCATGTCATGTGGAGAGGAAGCGAATTCCTGTATGCTTGAATGATCGGATCCAATTCTCCCCAATACAAAATCTCAACCGCTACTTCCCTCCATCAATGGATGCTACTTCCCTCCATCAATGGATCTTCTGTTTATATATATGGGCCATCGATTTGCCGACATTAAAATAGTCCGCATAAAAAGATCTTCAACACGTGTTTCCAAACTTTTTCTAGGCCTAAATGCTTTTTCTCAAATGGATAAGTTATCGTGGGCGCAGCCCCCTCTTTAAAAGAAAGTATTTTTAATAAACAGGGAATATTCTCAAAATTAAGGACGGGAAGAAGAGTGATGTTAAAGGAAATTATTATTTTTTTGCACGGCGCATAGAGACAAATTAATGGCCTTTCCCGTGGGGATATTAACGGTCTTACCAAGACCCTTCGGCAAAATTTTGAATGGGGTGCTATGTATGTCAATACAAAATTTATAAGGAGCAAGAATGTGAACCTCTCATTAAAACATGATGAAGAGCACACTTGGGTCAGTTAATTTCTTTACCTTGTCCATTAGCGTACTTACCTTTCGTGGGTTTCCTTTGCATTGAAGGGAGGAAATCCTTAGAAGTTTAGAAATATATTTGAAATTATGTTTTTTTTGGGTATTTGTAAAATCTTAACTTGGTTTAAGGTTTATTGAATAATATAATTATAGGATGGGAGGATTTTTAATTTATAAATTAAAATATGAAAATATAGTTTTTAGTTCCAAAGTTTATGGATGCATGTTTAAAGGTTAATGTTTTTTATTAGGGGAAAGGCAACAAGTTTAGAGGCTAAAATCATGTCAAGATGAACCCCAAGGCAACTCTAAAAATAGATGCAATTTGGTCAAAGCATGGAATGTCATTGAAGGATGTAACTTCTCCATATGAGGTAAGTAATGTAGACATGGATTCGATCATGCCAAAAGAGTCCACCCCTCATATGTAGGTTATTAAGACTCACAACCCTTTGCGGCGATGAAGAGGCCACCAATCAAGCAACTCTGATCTGAAAAGGGAAATAGTCCCTTCAACCAAATTAGAGGAAGCTAGACAAATGATTTAACTGGAGCCTCCACCCTACCTCGCACCATTTAATTAAGCAGAAACATGTTGGAAAGAAAAAAGGGAAAAGGGGTTAGCATGTGAATGTTCAAGATGCCCATTTAGGAGAAGAAACAACATAAAGCATGTCTATAGAAGGTGTAGAGAAGTTAGGATGGAGCGTGGTCTTGATTAATCATAATTGTAATTAGTTATTTGAACTCGACACAAGGAGTTAAAAATTGAGTATCGGACTCTAACTCTGAGTCTTTAGGAGTCAAAGATTGAAAATCAAAGTCCAGAAAGGATAATTGTGCATGTAGATTATTTTTTCAATAATATAATTCATTGATGTTTTATTTAGCTAAAAGCAAAGTTTCTTAAAGGAAAATATTTCTTATGGTAAATGTGTTGCATGGTCTTTTGGCCCTTGGACATGGGCCATGGGTGTCCATGTGTCAGTGTGTCCATAATTGTCCACATGTGTAATATGTGTGTATTTATGACAATTCGTTCATTGTTATGGGATTGTATTAATGATCTGTAAATCACCTTAGATATTATAATAGATGAATCGTCTAAACAAATCTTAACTTAAAACAACTATAGGAGCCTATGCAACGTTGTTGGACTATCTTTTTGAATTTTTAAACTTTAGCATAAATATAAACACACAATCTAGATTCTTTAACTATTATGACATACGAAATAGACTACAATAGTAAGGGTGCGCAATGGGACATAAAATATTTACCCTAGAAACCCATACAAGAAAACAAACATTCAATGAAGGATTGTGCCTTGTGTCTTCTTACATTATGGAGATTATAATATAGGTTACAATGTTTTCCAAGCTTATTATGAAGCTATGAGACATTGTGGTCTTCTAGAATCCTATACAATATGTGTTTATCTCTCTACTTTGTTAGCATCTCCTCCACACTCCTCGTACTATGGAACAACTGCATAGAGTGAAAAAATGAACCCTTTTCCCTCCTACTAGGCTTTGATAGTTGTAATTAGGGTTGGGCTTTTGAAACCCACTTAGGACTTTCATGATGTTTCTAGAAGTTTCTAATGGATTCATACGCATTACTAACTCCTCGTATTCAAATTATGGTGCACTAACATGGTCGCCACTTGGACATGTAGGGAATACTTACATTGTTACATTGTCAAGGATCTAACATTCTCATATGAACTTTGTTTTGGGCACATGATAGCTTGTTTAAAAGATCTCGATGAGAATAACAATTTTTTTCAAGTCTTAAGAAATCCTTCAATAACCTTAAGTTGTCACAAGGCCAAAAAACAATGTCTAGGGCCTCAAAAACGTGTTGGAAATTGATGTCCTGAAAGCTAACAAAATCAAGACCATCTCTAATATGCCTAGATCCCGATCTCCAATACATAGCATCAATAAATTCGAATGGTACATGTGTAGATCCATTTTGGCAGGTTTTGGTCTCTAGAAGCTTTAGTTTTGTAGGAGATGAGGGGAAAATCCCCAACTTTCTTGTTGGAGTACCATTTGGCCCTGGGTGGTAGTTGAGCCTTCAACCTCACCTACCAAATTTCTTGTTGACCCCTTTTGGTCATTATGATATTCTTTTGCAGAATTGTATCCTTTGATTCTATGTGTGCATTTGGCGTCAAATCTATGTTCATGTGGTGCATGGTTGTTTATGGTTGTGTTACATGTTGTGATTATATCACATAATTGTGTTAAGTTAAAGCTAAAGTGTAGCACTAAGCCATAAAAAAAATTAAAGAGCATTCCATTAGAGAGTTATTGTCTAACATTTTGGGGGCATTGGGATTAAACGTCTTATTGAGGCCTCTTTGCAACCATAGAGATATCAACTAATAAGAATTAAGGGTGAGTCATCCAAATGTTCAAACTTTGAGATAGTTTGTTTGGACTAATCGAAAACAAGTCCCAAGGGGCGTGCCTAAAGATAAACAAGCATGTCATTTGTTGTATATATGAAGGATAAATAGATTGGGAGGATGTGTCCCATCTTTTGGCATAAAGTGGATAAGACACTAGATCTCTAGAAAAATAGAAGACAATGGGTGAGAAACCCAATTGTGAATCAGTTCAAGATCGGAATAAAGATAATACCCATAGTTAAGATGTACAAGTATGGTATTCCATTGTTCTATTTTTTTTACTATAGTCTATATGGACAAATATAATATGGACTAGTGGACTATTATGGATTGATGGAGTAATATGAATTGTTATGGACTAATGGATTCACGTGGTCTTATGGATTATGAATGAATGGTCTTGTGGATGGTTGGTTTTGTTTAAGTGTTGGTAGATGTGGCAATCTATGGGGGTCAGATGAAAACAAAAGTATCCATCCAAGTCAAGGCTTGCTTCGTAATAGGGATTGATACAATGGACAAGTCTACATAGTAAGTCCTATATAGGTCAGATATTCACTTGAAGTAATATGGTTAGATCTTAGGCCAATGTTGAATATGACATAGAGGACTAGAGTATGATAGGGAGTGCCCACTTAGAGTGAAATGGTTAGATATTTAATCTAAAACTAGAGATGGCAAAGAGGACTCAAGTATGAGAGGTAGTGTCCACTAAAATGAAATGGTTGGTATTCAGAGTGAATGCTTGAAATGATATTGAGAACTCAAGTCGATAATGACCTACATGGACATACAAGAGAAATAGATAATGATAAGAAATATAGAACAAATGAACATATATGAGACATGTTGGGTATAGGAAAAGGGCTAATGTCTACCTCAAGCAACCTAGAAGGAACCAAGGACAATAATGAGGACCCACATAAATGGAGAAAGCCAGATGGACACGAGGATGATGTGGCTCAAAGGAAGAAGATGAATACAAATGTTTAACAATAAAGGGGATTAAAGGATATACTAGCATACATGTATCCTTCCTTTGTTGATGATTACCTACCTAGTTGGAGCTAGGTTATAATAAAATTAAAGACTCGGACTCAATACACAGGGAACCTACTTTAGGACATAGGTCTTAGGCTTGTCCATTGTCTCTTGGAAGGTAGTCACAAGGATATACTGGCATATGTAAGAGGAGATAAAGGACATAGATCATGATATTTATTTTATAAGGAGTGAATTAGTTAAGATATGAGACATTGGATAGTGCAGTGTGTCAAATTCTCTTATCCAACCAAGTCTCCCAGTGTTCAAGGAAATAGAAGTGAGATTGATGGAAATGCCTCCCACATTAATGCTTACAAACTACTTTGATGTTAAGGCTAAGTAAGCCACAAAAGATTTGAAAAACACATTGATCGATTGGTTAGGTGTCCTTTATGAGACAGTTGCGCATGTAGATAGGATGGACAATCATATAAGAGATATGAGAATGCATGTGCCAGTGCACCGATAACAAAAGTTAATGTTCATATTATAGGATTTTAAATTCATCTCGACTTATTATGTCCCATAAAATCATCTAGAGGACATATGTGTGTAGAAGAAACAAAGATATCATGTCAAAATAAATGAATTAACAAATATTGAGGACGTCTCAATTGCACGAAGAGAGACCATGCAAGTCATACTCAACTTAATTAAAACTTGGTCAATTTTAGGTGCCCTTGTATGGGAGGAAGACAAGACCAATTATAATTGATCCAAGCTAAAAAGTTGAGGGGAGATTGTTGAAGGCGTTTACAGTGTTCAATGGGGTAGTAGATCAAAGTACTCTCATATAACTAAATTGGGTACTCGATTCATTCAATAGATAACAAAAGAGTTGGCCATAGTCAAACAAGCACAAACCACGATGGGCATAGTGTGGCAACGATTCTAGGTGTGTCAAGATGACTTTGATTTTAGGAATCATATGCTTTCAGAAGAAGAGAATAGATCCAAGTAAGTCATCATATGCCTTGCGACATAAGGAATCATATGCCTTATGTCTAAAGTAAGTCATGAACTTTTAGAGTTTCTTAGTGGAACCTAAGAAAGGATAATAAAAAGTATCCATGGTTGAAAGAATCGCCTTTAGTATGTGTTACACATCAAAATGTCAGACTTGAGTTTCGTACCCTAAGTGTCGCAAGTGTCGCAAAGTGATGTATGCACCTTGTTAAGTGTTGCATGCACTGTCACAAGTATCATATGCACCTTACCTAGTGTCACATTCACTTTGTTCAGTGTTGCAACCCCTTGACACCATGAAATACATTTTCCATGACCCCTAAGTCATATTGGAGGAAGAAACCCATCATTTCAAGGTCAAAACACACCTTTTTCTTTGAAAAATCGACCATTTTTGGGCATTTTATGAAGGGTGGCGCCCCCTTGCCCATGTATGGGGAGCACTAGCGCTCCCCTTGCCATGTTAAGGGAGCACCACTTTTGGCAATTGGCGCCCTGTCTCTAACTAAGGGGGGGTGCCACTTTTGGTTAGAGGGAATCATGGGATCCTCCTCCTTTTCCTAAGGGTCGACTCTCTTGGGATGAGGATGGTTGTACTTGACTCCTATGTTATGGCTTCATATTAGGATCCAAAACCCAACTTAAGGAGCCATATCCTAAACCATTTCCTTCATTTTCTCATGGTGTTTGTTTCTTTCAAGCCTATATATTGAAGGTATTTCCAAGGTGAAGAGGGGAACAATATAGGTATCAAACCTTTGATTCTGGAGCAAGCATCAACATTTTGATGTCAAGATTCATGCAAGGGTTGGACAAGGAGAGCTCTGCAAAACTACATTAGCTTAAGTGTAAGGATTTGGAAAAAGTGTTGAGAATAACTTTCCAAAGCCATAAACAAACACAGAATCTTGCGATAGGGAGAGAAAATCCAATTTTCGTATAAGCATAGTAGGTTCCCCCCTCTCACACAGGGGTTAAACACAAGGTCCCATGAGGGAGAGCAGTGGAGATTACCCCTCTGAAGCTTAACCAAACGTAGTGGAAAGATCGTATACCTAGGGTTGTTCTTGAAGTGTCACTTGTTTCATTAGGTCTTGGTGTTTCGTGAATCTTGAATCCGTTCGATGTCCTCTGGAGTTTATTGGTCCTCTTGTCCTCAATCCTCTAGAAGAATTTTGGACTTGATATCCTGCCCATACGTTTGATTATGAATGTTGATTGTACCTTCCCGAAGGATGACTGGGAGTTGGTAGCCTTAGTGGCCTTTATCTTTAAATTTCATACACAAGCTGACGACGAAGGGGAGTCTTTGGTGTACCTCGGTTAAACGTTGGTCAAACTCACTCGGGCTCCTTGGAGGGTAACTCACGGATAGACCATGATGGAACTTGCACCAAGATGTAAGTATGTTAAGCAGGTCACCAACATAATTGATCCACTCACTCTATCTCAACCCCTTTTTCATATTGATATTGCAATGTTGGATTTCATCACCAACTAGCGCGTTCAATGTAAAAAGGTTTGTTTGTTTGGTTTGCTTCCTATATTTTTTAGCGTGTGTTGTTTATTTTCCCTAGAAAATCCATTAGGGTTGAGTCTGTGTCTATGACGTCAGGTACTGAGACTACCAATGTGTTAGAAAAACAGGACCGCGGAGCAATAAAATAAAACAAATGCAGAAACAAAACACAGAAGACACACAATACAAGAGAGACACATATTTACGTGGTTCACCCAGTGTGGGCTACGTCCACCAGAGAAATTGACAGGTCCTTGCTTTATTATTATCCAGCAAATGAAGGGATACAACCTACA